>CM060950.1:185172659-185202659 GCA_030765055.1 Mantis religiosa
GAATTATAGGCCTACATTTACGACAGTGGACGTATTCAAAAAGCAAGATTCGAGGACAGAATAATTTGGAGATTCAATAAGAGGCAATTTTATGACAGTTTGCTTTAGCTTAGTGAGTGTAAACGGGAATCTATTTCGTGGGGTACACCATAAGAGTTGCGATGAGACCGTTGTGCGACGAAAGTGTTCAGCTGGACTTGTGGCATCGGAGGCTGGGATACGAGGATGCATAGTGCGCTATGTTTATGCAGCGTGCCAAGAATATCAATGACGGGTAAAGGCGACAGTGGTCCTCTATGTTACCACTACACCCTCGCATATTTAGAAAATAAACCATCCTATTAAATATCTTAACCCACTAAACATTCCGCCATATGTTCTGGAATTGAGTTGGTGCACGTCACCGGCTCAACTTCCGCACACCAACACAAAACGCAATAGGTATCACTGTATTTGTTGATCTGTAAAAGGGATTTCCCAGATAGGCCATAGGGAAGGTTCAACAAAGAGGACATTAGCAACAAGTAACTGTCCTCATTAACGATTCTCTCTATGCATGTTGTTGACTAATAGTTACAGTAATCTGCAGAAGTAGTCATAGTACATATTTATGTCGATCCTTTTTTTTCTGGAGAACATTTTGAAATATACTTTTGGGTGTTAAAACATTCAGTCTATGACAATTATACTCGTAATTTAACACAAGTTCATTAGGATAAGCTAATATTAATAATAACGTTTTTCCTCTATGTAAATGCCTTTTATACTAACGAAGGAGGCTACTACCTCAGAACACCTGCATGCCTAGAATCTCAATTCACCAAAACGCACAAAAATCAAATAGCATTGCATTACAATTGAGTTAACAACGGCCATCATGAGCAACAACTTAAAAATTATAAATATTCCCTAAAATGTCCTGTTAAACAACAATCACAAACTCACTGAAAGGATGTAGTTCCCCACTTCTGTAGTTCTCTAATGTCCCATAAAGAAATATAACATTTAGATGGGCGAACATCGGAATATGAAGCCATAAAACATGACCACATGTGCAGTTATTTGCCTTAAAATCAGGTAATGTAATTACAATGAATTCGTCATGCGCACATATGTGAAGAGTTAAGCCTCTTGTGAGACAGCTAACATTACTAAAGAACAGCGGTGCCACTATTAAACCAAACAAAAGAAGAACCGGCTACTGTCACATTCCTCACACAGTCTTGTAAGGGCATTTCATTACACCGTAAGTTGGCTTTCTAAATGCCGAGATAATGAAACTTTGACTGTATTGTTTGAAGCCAAATATTAATTTATAACTTTCATTAACTTTCTTATAGTAAAATTATTTTCGTTGTACAAACTTTGTCAAGTCTAGATTTTGCCCAAATACAATTTTATCCGTCCACAAGGCCGTGGCCTTAAATTAAGATAATGAAGGTTGACGTAATTTAAGAAATAATTATTATTCCAACTCTTCGTTCACTTATAGTTTACATTTATAAAGTGGATATACAATATACATAGTTTCACATAAAACTGGCTGCGTCCCTTTTTAAGATATAATAATTATTGAATAACTTTACAAGCACATTAAAACACGTCTAATCACTTTTGTGTCTCCTATGAAGAAGAAAACGAGGAACATTGATTAGTGTTGCTACCACAATCAACAGCTACTCACTTTTTTACAATCACAACCCACTCTGTATCACACGTCTTTCTTTAACTCACTGGCTATCTCGTTCACATCACAAACACCTCCAACAATTTATAACGATTTCTTCTAAAGAATTTTAAAAATAAATTTAGAATAACAAATGATAAATGGGCTGAGATAAAAAACAACTGCTCAAACCTTCACTTGATATTAGCGCGAAACAGTGATGACACTTTTACAAACGTATGGCCGTAGCTAATAGGCAGCCCCTATTTAACTACACTGAGTCTGCCAATGGTTCTTCCCAACCACAGCGAACAAGTTGAAAGAGTAACCAAATTTGGTTAAATACTGGAAGAAGTTTACAAAATACATCTCCAATTATTATACCACAATGCGCAAACGACACAAAATACACCGCTGGCGAATGCATCATGTGAATCGGATAATTAGTAAGAGTGGTCTTTCCGAAAACGTAAACTCTTAGTCGAATGATCTTACGGGTGATACGTAGCAAATTTGCAGTTACCGAGCAAAATAAGAGCTTATAAGCTTCTAGGAATTCAAGGATAAATAACACTCCTCATCTGTGTAAACCCGTTTCCGATTCTGGTATTGGAATAGCATTTTTGGCTGAGAGAGGATCCTATCTCCATTGCATCGTATTTCCATTTAAGGTTGTTCTGATAAATAAAACCTAATTATTTCATTCGAGATAAAGCAGTCTTAATCACGCATTATTTAAAAGCACAAATAATATAGCAAAACTCATTTTATGCGAGTATTATATTCCTATTCATATAAAAATGTTTAATGTTTTATTTAGGCCAAATATAAGCAATTCTTATTTCAACTGACTTATGTGTGAAACAGGGTAATGACTTATAAACTGTAAGTTCACTTGTGTTTAAACAAGTACGAGCTAGAGTATCTGGAATATCGCGACACGAAGTCTCCGATAAAGCAGTTTTATTTGTTTTTTTTATTCCATAGGAATCTTTTTCTTTTTTTTCACACCAGGTGTTACCTATTATTCACTTCAAATCGTAGTGACTTACAGTATAAAGGTAATAAAATCAGAACCTATACAACATATTGCTGGTATTTATGTGATGTGTTAAAAATAAGCTGTACATGGTTGTGTGAAAACACGCATCTACGAGATGTGGAAAGTTAAACTAGTTACAAAAAACATGTAGCTGTTTTTCAAATGGAAAGAGTTCTGACCTATAGTGAATGAGATGCGTTTGCGTGCTCAACGTTGCCACCCCGTTACCCCTACTCTTTTAATATTTCCCTCTCTCCCGAGCAGCTTGGCTCTAGACGTAAGCGAAACCAACCTGAAGTTTCCAAACTTTTTTAATAATGGAGTTGTTAAACCTTTTTTCTTTTAGTTCGGAACAAGCCTAGTCGTATATTATATGGGTTTATACTCGTAAATGCTATAATTATAGTTTATGAATTACTTGCTTCTCTAATCCAATGGAATTGCCAGTGGCTCTTGCATATCACTGTCAAAGTCACCCTGCCCGCCTGAGTAGCGTAGATGGTAGCATGTTTGCCTCACGTTCAAGAGGTCCCGAGTTCGAATCTCGGTCAGGGTGAGTTACCTGCAAAAGGTTTTTCCGGAGTTTTCCCTTCTCCTAAAAGACAAATGTCGGGTAACTAAGCTCCAAGGACCCTGGGCTCATTTGAGCATCATTTCCCCCACTGCATTCATCGTCGGATATGTCTTAACTTTAGAGGACTTAAATAACAAAACAAGAAACGTCACCCATTAAAAGAGACAATTCGTCATGTTGGCTGTCTTCAACGTCTGAGTCTTGCACATTTATAATGATAGACTCCAAAATATGGTCACGTACTATTTTTTTACAAAAGTCAAAAGTCGTCTTCTTATAATCTTTCTCAACAGTTTTTCCAATATTATTCTGTTACTTTGTCAATTTCTTAGTGAATAAGTCGTTCAAGTGAGCCAGTTAAAAGTGTTATTTCTACCTGCAAACCCTCTTATTATTAACATTTTATTTTTGTTGCTTTTTGTTTATGCTTCATTTTAAAATATGTGTTTGTCAATACTTTCATTATCTAGGTAATGGCAATTGTAATGTGTTGGGCTTGTCAACAATAATTAGTTTATTTTCTGGTTCTACTACCAGGGTAAGAAACCTCAAATCGTGTTGGGCAGGGCTGCACGGAACCGATAAGGCGAGAAGCGATTAACCTCCAAAGTTCCTGTTTCAGGAAAGCAAACCATTCCCCATTTTGTGCCACCTTTATAGCTTGTTCATGATTATCCAGCGTTCCTGTTACCAAACAGCCTTAAATTTTTGAAATAACATATTTCTGAAACCAAAATACAGACGCTGGAGTCTCCGAGTAAATGGTGGACTCTCTGGTGAGCACTATTTTGCGCTAAAACATCTGAGTACCATCCAGATATTATCAACCTGTGTGCAAGAGGCAATCCGATGTTCAAAGATATCCATTTCATAAGTGATAAGCAGAGCTTAAATTTATATGCACTATAAATGCGAATATATGCAGGCGTCTATGCACTAAAAATAGCTAAATATGCTCTAAAACCTTGAAAATATGCATTTAAAATAAAGAACATTCTTAAACTTTCTCACCTTTATTTATCTAGAAGTAATCCAATAATTATTTCGTAAACAAGGGCACTAATTATTTATTATAAATTAATCCGTATTTCGGTATTACTTGTGTTTATTGCAACAAGCAATTTAATATTATTCATGGTTTCTGGAAGAAACAATTTTATTCTGTCACTTAAATTGTTTTTTATTATTCTATGGGAAGCTGTTTGTTAATACTCTCATACTTCGTTTTAATCAATGGCTGCTAATTAATCTAAGCTTATTATAAAAAGAAAACTAAACCTAATCTAACCTTCTGGTACCTGCCTCGGTACCGTAGATGGTATCATGTCTGCGTCAAGTTCAAGAGGTCCCGAGTTCGAAACTCGGTCAGGGTGAGTTACCTGGATAAGGACTCTTCCGGGGTTTCCCTTATCCTTAAAGACGAATGTCAGGTAACTCTAAGATCTATGGATGCTGGGCTCATTTGAACATCATTTCACCCATTTCATTCACTGATATGACTTGATGTTGGAGGACGTAAATTAAAAAAATAACTTTCTGGATTCAGTAATATAAGCTTATAGAATTAGTTAGCTAAAATCATATTTGCATATTATTATGAAATGCATGTTTGCTTTGCTCATGTACTTTGGTGTAATTATTGGTTGCTAATTAACCTAAACTAATATAAGTAGTTGCCCAAACATATAATCTGTAAATCTTTATGAAATGCATGTTGTATATGATAATATGCTTTGGTGTAACACTGGTTGTTAATTAATCTAAGCAATTAAATACAAATAATCGGCTTACGTAAGTGATGTAGAGGTAGTATGGCTCCTCGCATTCAAGAAGCCCAAATTTGAAACTTGGTCAGGATGAGTTAAGTGGGTATGGTTTATTCCAAGGTTTTCTCTTCTTGTGAAAGATGAATGTTAGGTAAACATAAGCTCTATGAACCCTGGGCTCATTTGAGCATTATTTCAGCCATTTCATTAATCACCCTATGTGACTTACATTGGAGGATGTTATATTAACAAATTAATAATAAACAATTATATATATAGGGCAGGGAGTTTTTCCCCCCAAAGTTTGCACTGGTGCCAATGCAATGCTGGACACAACTATGCTAAAATGCTGCTATACACAACCTCATTGTGGATAGAGCAAAGACTCCATTAGCAACTTTTTAAGCAACTATAGAAGCTTGTGTTTTTCTTCTTCTTTTTTTTTAAGAAAAGTGATTTTTGAGACTTATTTTTTTTGCCTCAATATTTTACATGTGAGTGCTTTACAGATTCGTCCATCATATTCATAAATTCCTATCACCTTTTTTATTTTTTTTCCTTTTATTTCAGACTTCACAATGGTGTTTAACTGTAAGGTTTGGCTGTATCATAAATAATTTTGACTACCAATTTGATTAACGCTTTTAGATATTCCATTGCTGTTTTGCTTGATTGTATACTAAATGTTATATTACTATAGTTTGAAGCATTTATAATTATTACTAACAACTCACTTCAATGAAAATTTTAAAACACATGAAACTGTTTCAGAAATTATAATGAAGTCTATGCTTAAAAGAATGACAAACACATTCAAATGTAACAGTAAATAAATAAAATAAAAGGAAATAAAAATATTATCTTGTATTATGTTAAAATCATTTATTTTTCTTTTCCTTTTTTTTTTACATACTTCTTATGTACCGTAGGTAGAAGAGGTATTGCATTCCATTTAAAACTTGATAAAGATATTCACCAGAAATAACTGTTTGTTTGGTCATGTCATATCTGTGTACCAACCCCCTAAAAACAAGGTAAGTACTACCCCTCTTGTCTTTACCAACAGTGGCACACCTGATGGTGTGAGGGAAAAGAATCAAGGCAGCTATACAGAATATCATGAGGGGAGTGGGAAGACAGGAAAAGACACTTGCACCACTTCTCTCACTACTTGTGGCAAATGTGGGAAATCGACTAGTGCCACCACCAAATGAACTAAAATTTATTGGTGAGAATGGGAAATCAACGAACGGCACCACCATCTCTCCCAAAAATTGTTGGCAAGGATGGCTGGATGGCAAGTTTCACTAAAAGTCTTATTAGATGGCAAATGCTTAAGGATTGAAAATCAACTCACGAGTAGAGGCATGTTTTCTGAAGGTAACTTCCCTAAGATAATGGCACCTCCTCAAGTGTGGTGGTTACAGTTTACCATAACTAACATGACAATGTCAGCCTTAATTGCAGAGTCCACCACTTATTCAAACATCTCGTGCACACATCTTTCCGACCTATCCCATGACTATAGATTACCACTCCTTAAAGCGCAATTGATGTACCAGCTCTTGCAGCACTCGTCATAGTCATCTTGCTCAGGTGATGACTGGTAGTCTCAGGGCTGTGATCAGTTTGTTTGCTCTAAGAAAAGAATGGAGCTCATAAATGCTAGACTGGATGGGAATGGAGTGAATGTGATTAAGAAAGCAAGTCACTACACCAATATACTGGTACCCAAATAAAATACCAAAGTTATTATTTTGAAGAATCCTTTACTCTTAAGCCAGATTATATTAGAAAAATAAAATAGACAGTTTAGATTGTTGGACTGTAGTGAAATAAAACTTTTGAGAGGACTACGATACATCCTTAATTTTCTGTGTACAGTAGACAGTTTAAAAATAAATTGTATCAGAACTATCTCATTGCCATAAGTTTAAGATCTGTAAATGTTGAACAGTATAATTCAAAACGGAAAGGTCTGGTATTTGACTTCAGTATTTTCTAGGAAAGGGACACAAAAATAGTCAAGAACAAACCCCTCCCTATACCATGCTTTACCTGGAAATAGCTTTAAAAATTTAGTTTCTTATAAACCAGCTAAGACGATTTTGATTGAATACTGTGTGTTTAAAGTGTATTCATGACAAATAAAGCATATACCTTATATAATCTGATAATACTCTCTGATGTACTCTATGGAGTGAGTGCAAACATATTGTCATACAGCCTGGTCCAAATTGAAGATGGCGTGACCTCCTCATCATATATAAGATAGACGAATCCAGTACTACAGGGAGACCCTATCAGCCCTCCCTTATTCAAGACTGTCACTGCTGACATAGTTACAACAGTAACAGGCCTGCCACATACCAATAAGATTATGTATGTGGACGACATGGTGCCAGGCTCACCAGACAGGTAGCACTTGAAAGATTGCATGATTGGGCGGACAACAATAAATCTGTCATTAATGAAGCAAAGACTGTGCAGATGGTATATCACGAAGGAGGGAGACTACCACCAAGTGTTGGTCTAAGACTTTATGAAACTTCATTGGCAACAGTAAATAGCTTCAAATACATAGGAATCACATTATAACCGACAACTTTATCAATAATAATGATGAAGATGATAATGATGATGATGATGATGATGATGATGATGATGATGACGACGATGACGATGATGAAGATGATGATGATGATGATGATGATGATGATGATGATGATGATGATGATGATGATGATGATGATGATGATGACGACGACGACGACAACAACGACGACGACAATGACGATGACGACAATGATGATACATTTCTCTGTAGCTACTTTACATATGATAGTTACAAAGTAACATTTTAGTTTACACACCATTCTACAACAATAATTATTACTATCTATTTAGTTTTTCCTCAAGCGAAAAGAAGAAAGATGTTATGCAGAACTTGTTTAGTTCCCTTTTAAATTGGTTTATTTCTTTATATGTTTAATGTATTCAGGTAATTTATTGTAAAGCTCATTTGCCGCTGCTGTAGGATTCATATCGTATAGTTGTAACACATGTGCCTGTATATGGTAATTAATTTTTCTTTGTGTGTTATGGTCATGAATTTGTTGATTTGTTTCTGTGGTGGAATTTTTATATTTTAGGTATATTATTGTTTCCTATATGTACAGGGAGTATAGCATGGGTATATTTAATGCTTTAAAACTTTCTTTGCACGATTCCCTGTATTTTAGACCTAAAATGAATCTAATTGTTTGTTTTTGTATTCTAAATATTCGATCCGTATTTTTCTTTGTTCTGCGACCCATACTATTATTCCATAAATTATGTGTAGGTAGATTTGACTGTAATAAATTGTCTTTTAAAGTTCTAAGTTTTTTAAATTTGAAATTCATGTCATTATAAGCAATCCTAAATATAGTTTATTACACAATTTGTCTGTATGTTTGTCCCATTTTAAATGTTTGTCTACCACAAATCCTAACCATTTTGTCGAATCTACTTCTTTAATTTCTTTAATCATAATGATAATTTTGGAATTTGGGCAGTTTCTGTTTTGAATGGTTTGGAAACGTATATAATTAGCTTTATCTGAGTTTATAAACAGGCTGTGTTTATATTTATATATTATTATATATATTAATATATAATACCGGGTGTCCATAAATGAATATCGGGGTTTTAACGCTTTATAACATTAATTTTATTCTTATATATTATTATTATTATTATATATTATTATTATATTATTATTATTATTATTATATATTATTCTTATATATATATATTCTTATATATTCTTAATAAGTTTAATAAAATTAATGTTATAAAGCGTTAAAACCCCGATATTCATTTATGGACACCCTGTATATTAATACCCTTTTATATTGTTTTGAAAGCCATGGTGACTACAGCTAATTTAAACCACCACCTTAGTCTAAGTTTACATGTTTACTGTTATGAGCTCTGCATTCTGCCCTATCTGACAAGTCATTAGAGCAGAATTAGGAAAGAAAAGAGACAAAAAAATAAACATTAACAGACATGGTTATTGTTAACTATACAGTGAAGTTAGAATACAATACAGTATTTGGACCGTCATTAGGGCATACTCCCAAACTGGTCAGGTAGCCCGATGTTCACCTGGTGTCTGAAAAAGTTCAAATTTCTGCTTTCTGGAACTGCAAATTTTCAATTAAAATGTGTACTTTGATTTCTATTGCCCACATAAAACAGCCTCATTCAATAAAAGAAATTCACCATGTCTTAAAACATTAAATTTATGGGGCCATGAAATATTTCCATTTTAAGACATAATTCCTCTTGACATAGGGTGTGTTGAAGGCAGGTTTTACTACATTTGTTTTGTTCATAAAGCAATTCTACAATGCATAAATTTATTTGCTTTCATCCAAATATGCATTACTACAGCAAGCTTCCTATATGGGTAAGTAGGTTCACAGACCAATGGCTAACCAGAACATAAAGAACCAGAAGCCAATCAGAATTACCTTACAAAGGCAAACAGTACATACTGAAGGCTAGTCAAATTTTCAATACTCTAGTTATGCTTCCACCATATAGGCAAATAAGTCTCACATAGACTTATTATAGTAACTGGTTATAAATGTCTGTAATAGTGTATTGGTCGTATTAGTCTGTGGAAAGGGTTGTTTGAATCAGTGTAAATATGCAATTATCAGGTAATTTATCAGTAAGAGCATTACGCTCCTACATAACATATCTCCTTGATTCTACAACATTTTATTTTTATTTCATTAAAGGATGACAAATGGATGACATAATATGACTTTCATGTATGTTGTCCATTTATTGGTATGTCTTTAATGATAAACAAGGTTGGAAAAATGAAGAAAAGCAAAAGGCTACTACAAACTTCAATTCACTGTGGGTCACATTCTGGGTTACCTCTGTTGGTCATCAACGGAAGCCTTCACCCCTTACCTCCAGTCGAAATAGAGATAAAACAATTGTAAGTAACATGAACCAACTAACTGATATCCTACAAATGGATTTTAGATATTCAATGTGGGACTGTACATGTGCACCCATAATTAAGCAACCCAGAAGCCATGACATATTTTTATCTACATGGGTGGCCAATATTGTAGTTAAAATCCAATAAAGGGAATAATAATAGACAGAAGGCAATAAGCATTGTTTCCTTAAGGTGAGCATTAATTGCACATTATTATGAATCAAAAGGTCATCACACTCTCATACTTTGTTTTAATCAATGGGTGCTAATTAATCTAAGCTTATTATAAAAAGAAAACTAAACCTAATCTAACCTTCTGGTGCCTGCCTCGGTAACGTACATGGTAGCATGTCTGCCTCAAGTTCAAGAGGTCCCGAGTTTGAAACTCGGTCAGGGTGAGTTACCTGGATAAGGACTCTTCCGGGGTTTCCCTTATCCTCAAAGACGAATGTCGGGTAACTCTAAGATCTATGGATGCTGGGCTCATTTGAGCATCATTTCACCCATTTCATTCACTGATATGACTTGACATTGGAGGACGTAAATTAAAAAAAAAAACTTTCTGGATTCGGAAATATAAGCTTATAGAATTAGTTAGCTAAAATCATATTTGCATATTATTATGAAATGCATGTTTGCTTTGCTCATGTACTTTGGTGTAATTATTGGTTGCTAATTAACCTAAACTAATATAAGTAGTTGCCCAAACATATAATCTGTAAATCTTTATGAAATACATGTTGATTATGATAGTATGCTTTGGTGTAACACTGGTTGTTAATTAATCTAAGCAATTAAATACAAATAATCGGCTTACGTAAGTGATGTAAAGGTAGTATGGCTCCTCGCATTCAAGAAGCCCAAATTTGAAACTTGGTCAGGATGAGTTAAGTGGATAAGGTTTATTCTAAGGTTTTCTCTTCTTGTGAAAGATGAATGTTAGGTAAACATAAGCTCTATGAACCCTGGGCTCATTTGAGCATAATTTCAGCCATTTCATTAATCATGCTATGTGACTTAAAGTGGAGGATATTATACTAACAAATTAATAATAAGCAATTATATATATAGGGCAGGGAGCTTTTCCCCCCAAAGTTTGCACTGGTGCCAATGCAGTGCTGGACGCAACTATGCTAATATTTTGCTATACACAAGGTCATTGTGGATAGAGGAAAGACTATATTAGCAAATTTTGGATACAGAAGCTTGTGATTTTCTTCTTCTCTTTCTTTAAGGAAAGTAATTTTTGAGACTCATTTTTTGGCTCAATATTTTACATGTGAGTGCTTTACAGACTCTTCCATGTATTGATAAATTCGTTTCTCTGCTCTGATTTCACCTCCCACCCCTTTTCTTTCAGGCTTCACAATGGTGTTCTGGTTTGTTGAATTTAGACTCATTAATGTGTTTGGAATTGTTGTAATGACAATCTGTTTCTGTTACAGGATTTTGGCATGTATGCTTCAATAGGAAATTAACAACCAACTATATTTACAAGAAGAAGCTGCAGATGAAGCTCAAGATCTCTAATTCCACTTCTCAAAATGTGTTCAGACGAGCCAGTGACAGTTTGCAGTAATGTGTATTTGATACTTTCTCAGCTTTCCTATATTGATTAAAGGATGTTTAAAGGCTGCAAGGCTGCAATCAGCAAATGGTGGAAATGTGTAGTACTGTAACTATTTAGAGGTTTTGCTCATACTTCAAATTTTATTGGAACTCATATACATTTGTGCAATAATTAACACCAAATGTTCGGAGCCTCCTGATCTGAAACACTGGAGAATTACCTGATGTTTAACTGTAAGCTTTGGCTGCATCATAAATAATTTTGACTACCAATTTGATTAACGCTTTTAGGTATTCCATTGCTGTTTTGCTTGATTGTATACTAAATGTTATATTACTATAGTTTGAAGCATTTATAATTATTACTAACAACTCACTTCAATGAAAATTTTAAAACACATGAAACTGTTTCAGAAATTGTAATGAAGTCTCTGCTTAAAAGAATGACAAACACATTCAAATGTAAAAAGAAATAAATAAAATAAAAGAAATGAAAATATTATCTTGGATTATGTTAATATCATTTATTTTTCTTTTCCTTTTTTTTACATATTTCTTATGTACTGTAGGTAGAAGAGGTATTGCATTCCATTTAAAACTTGATAAAGATATTTCACCAGAAATAACTGTTTGTTTGGTCATGTCATATCTGTGTACCAACCCCCTAAAAACAAGGTAAGTACTACCCCTCTTGTCTTTACCAACCGTGGCACACCTGATGGTGTGAGGGAAAAGAATCAAGGCAGCCATACAGAATATCATGATGGGAGTGGGAAGACAGGAAAATACACTTGCACCACTTCTCTCACTACTTGTGGCAAATGTGGGAAATCGACTAGTTCCACCACCAAATGAACTAAAATTTATTGGTGAGAATGGGAAATCAACGAACGGCACCACCATCTCTCCCAAAAATTATTGGCAAGGATGGCTGGATAGCAAGTTTCACTAAAAGTCTTATTAGATGGCAAATACTTAAGGATTGAAAATTAACTCAGGAGTAGAGGCATGTTTCCTGAAGGTAACTTCCCTAAGATAATGGCACCTCCTCAAGTGTGGTGGTTACAGTTTACCATAACTAGCATGCCAATGTCAGCCTTAATTGCAGAGTCCACCACATATTCAAACATCTCGTGCAGACATCTTTCCGACCTATCCCATGACTATAGATTACCACTCCTTAAAGCGTAATTGATGTACCAGCTCTTGCAGCACTCGTCATAGTCATCTTGCTCAGGTGATGACTGGTAGTCTCAGGGCTGTGATCAGTTTGTTTGCTCTAAGAAAAGAATGGAGCTCATAAATGCTAGACTGGATGGGAATGGAGTGAATGTGATTAAGAAAGCAAGTCACTACACCAATATACTGGTACCCAAATAAAATACCAAAGTTATTATCTTGAAGAATCCTTTACTCTTAAGCCAGATTATGTTAGAAAAATAAAATAGACAGTTTAGATTGTTGGACTGTAGTGAAATAAATCTTTTGAGAGGACTACGATACATCCTTAATTTTCTGTGTACAGTAGACAGTTTAAAAATAAATTGTATCAGAACTATCTCATTGCCATAAGTTTAAGATCTGTAAATGTTGAACAGTATAATTCAAAACGGAAAGGTCTGGTATTTGACTTCAGTATTTTCTAGGAAAGGGACACAAAAATAGTCAAGAACAAGCCCTTCCCTTTACCATGTTTTACCTAGAAATAGCTTTAAAATTTTAGTTTCTTATAAACCAGCTCAGATGATTTTGATTAGAATACTGTGTGTTTAAAGTGTTTTCATGATCAATGAAGCATATAACTTATAATATTCTCTGATGTACTCAATGGAGTGAGTGCAAATATATTGTTATACAACCTGGTCCAAATCGAAGGTGGCGTGACTTCCTCAGCATATATAAGACAGCCGAATGGGGTACTACAGGAAGACCCTATCAGCCCTCTATTATTCGACTGTCACTGATGACATAATTACAACAGTAACAGGCCTGCCACAAACCAATAAGATTATGTATGTGGACGACATGGTGCCAGGCTCACCAGACAGGTAGCACTTGAAAGATTGCATGATTGGGCGGACAACAATAAATCTGTCATTAATGAAGCAAAGACTGTGCAGATGGTATATCACGAAGGAGGGAGACTACCACCAAGTGTTGGTCTAAGACTTTATGAAACTTCATTGGCAACAGTAAATAGCTTCAAATACATAGGAATCACATTACAATCGACAACTTTAACAATAATAATGATGAAGATGAAGATGATGATGATGATGATGATGATGATGATGATGATGATGATGATAAAGAATGAAGCTGTAGTAAGATAACATTGCCTTTATGTATTTACACCGCGAAAATCAGAGCCTCCTGGATTCAACGTTATAGTCAGATGCAGTAGCCGTTTGAATAGGCTGGCAGTAGCGTCTTAAAAATAACCTAACAACAACTACAACAAGCTTGTTCGACATTGGTGTAACGCGTAGAAGCATACATACACCGTCATTACCAGATTTACTGAAGTAACAAAGGCTATGGTATGCTAGTGAGATTGCTTAGATTGAGTTGGGAAGAACAGCAATTAACTTGGATTAAATATAAAACTATCTCCGAGGAGAAAGCTACATTAAATTGTGAGGGCATTTAAAATCGATAACATGAATGATGAGCTATTATTTAGGAATAGTAGTGAAATGACCAATTCATGAATAAAATTTCACAAAACTTTCTTTTACGTCGTCATTCACAATAATAACAACATTTTAAGTATCCGTCCGTTATCCTTTCATACATTAGATTCATGTTAAAGCAATGATTAAACTCATTTAAAAATCAGTGCCGAAGGTTTCCGAAATACAAATTTTCTGGGAACAAATCTAAATGCTGCTGGCAGTTATTACACTGGCCCCTGTAGCTCCAAATAGCTTGACATAAATTAAATGTACCAACGACTACTGTATTATCCTGCAATGCTGTAAGAATAAAGTATAGAAACTGGAAATATAAACACCAAGACGAAATATGAGGGTCGGCTGGTAAGTCCCGGACCTCACATAGAGATGGCGCCACTGGACCAGTTTGACGGATAGCAGCCTATTGTTGAACTCCAGACTAGCTTGCATGCATAATTGCAGGTCAGTAGCCTGTTCAAGTTTTGAATCACAGCATTTGAAACAATACAAGTGCAGAGGTTTTGCAAAAATACAGGATTTGGAAAAACGAGCAGTGGCAAAATATTTCCATTACAAAGGCTCATCGCTTAAAAAAATCAAGAAGGAAATGGACAGTACAATGAAATACTCTGCCCCTTCATATGCAATGATAAAAAGGTGGCTTGTAGAGTTCTAAATGGGACGTACGGGTGCTAGTGATGAACCACGCTCTGGACGCCCTGTGGAAGTCACAACTCCAAAGATCAATAAAAAGTTCATCATTTCTTACAGAAACACAGCAGATTATGTAGCTTGAGATAGCAGAGGATGTAAACGTATCAAAATAACGCGAAAGTAATATTTTAAGTAATGTTTTGAGCTTTCCCAGGGACTGTGCAAGATGCGGGCCACGTTTGTTGACAACTGATCAAAAGCTGCATAGAAACTGTTTCTGTTAAGAATCTGGTGCCCTACCGTAAAAATTCCAGTAATGTTTTGAGATGGCTTATTACGATGGATGAAACTTGGATACATCACTACATTCCAGAAAGTAAATCACAGTCAAAACCGTGGAGTGTGCCAAGTGCACCAACTCCAAAAATGGCAGTCAATTTTGTCAGCTAACAGGTTTATAGTGAGGGATTTCTGGGATTCACAGGGAATTATTTTTATTGGCTACTTAGAAAAGGGTAAAAGTAGCAATGGTGAGTACTTCGCCAGCTTACTGCAACGCTTTAGTAATGAGGGTGAAAAGAAAAATGCCTCATTTTGCAAAGTGATGAGGTGAAAAGGAAAAGACCTCATTTTGCAAAGTAATGAGGTGAAAAGAAAAAGACCTCATTTTGCAAAGTGATGAGGTGAAAAGAAAAGGACTTCATTTTGCAAAGTGATGAGGTGAAAAGAAAAAGACCTCATTTTGCAAAGTGATGAGGTGAAAAGAAACAGACCTCATTTTGCAATGTGATGAGGTGAAAAGAAAAGGACCTCATTTTGCAAAGTGATGAGGTGAAAAGAAAAAAACCTCATTTTGCAAAGTGATGAAGTGAAAAGAAAAAGGTCTCATTTTGCAAAGTGATGAAGTGAAAAGAAAAAGGTCTCATTTTGCAAAGTGATGAGGTGAAAAGAAAAAGGTCTCATTTTGCAAAGTGATGAAGTGAAAAGAAAAAGGTCTCATTTTGCAAAGTAATGAGGTGAAAAGGAAAAGGTCTCATTTTGCAAAGTGATGAAGTGAAAAGAAAAAGGTCTCATTTTGCAAACTGATGAAGTGAAAAGAAAAAGACCTCATTTTGCAAAGTGATGAGGTGAAAAGGAAAAGGTCTTATTTTGCAAAGTGATGAGGTGAAAAGAAAAAGACCTCATTTTGCAAAGTGATGAAGTGAAAAGAAAAAGGTCTCGTTTTGCAAAGTGATGAAGTGAAAAGAAAAGGACCTCATTTTGCAAAGTGATGAGGTGAAAAGAAAAAGACCTCATTTTGCAAAGTGATGAGGTGAAAAGAAACAGACCTCATTTTGCAAAGTGATGAGGGGAAAAGAAAAGGACCTCATTTTGCAAAGTGATGAGGTGAAAAGAAAGAGGTCTCATTTTGCAAAGTGATGAGGTGAAAAGAAAAAGGTCTCGTTTTGCAAAGTGATGAAGTGAAAAGAAAAGGACCTCATTTTGCAAAGTGATGAGGTGAAAAGAAAAAGACCTCATTTTGCAAAGTGATGAGGTGAAAAGAAACAGACCTCATTTTGCAAAGTGATGAGGGGAAAAGAAAAGGACCTCATTTTGCAAAGTGATGAAGTGAAAAGAAAGAGGTCTCATTTTGCAAAGTGATGAGGTGAAAAGAAAAAGACCTCATTTTGCAAAGTGATGAAGTGAAAAGAAAAGGGTCTCATTTTGCAAAGTTATGAAGTGAAAAGAAAAAGGTCTCATTTTGCAAAGTAATGAGGTGAAAAGAAAAAGGTCTCATTTTGCAAAGTAATGAGGTGAAAAGGAAAAGGTCTCATTTTGCAAAGTTATGAAGTGAAAAGAAAAAGGTCTCATTTTGCAAAGTAATGAAGTGAAAAGAAAAAGGTCTCATTTTGCAAAGTGATGAAGTGAAAAGAAAAAGGTATCATTTTGCAGAGTGATGAGGTAAACAGAAAAAGACCTCATTTTGCAAAGTGATGAGGTGAAAAGAAAAAGGTCTCATTTTGCAAAGTAATGAGGTGAAAAGAAAAAGGTCTCATTTTGCAAAGTAATGAGGTGAAAAAGAAAGAGGTCTCATTTTGCAAAGTGATGAAGTGAAAAGGAGAAGGTCTCATTTTGCAAAGTAATGAGGTGAAAAGAAAGAGGTCTCATTTTGCAAAGTAATGAGGTGAAAAAGAAAGAGGTCTCATTTTGCAAAGTGATGAGGTGAAAAGAAAAAGACCTCATTTTGCAAAGTGATGAAGTGAAAAGAAAAGGGTCTCATTTTGCAAAGTTATGAAGTGAAAAGAAAAAGGTATCATTTTGCAAAGTAATGAGGTGAAAAGGAAAAGGTCTCATTTTGCAAAGTGATGAAGTGAAAAGAAAAAGGTCTCATTTTGCAAACTGATGAAGTGAAAAGAAAAAGACCTCATTTTGCAAAGTGATGAAGTGAAAAGAAAAAGGTATCATTTTGCAGAGTGATGAGGTAAACAGAAAAAGACCTCATTTTGCAAAGTGATGAGGTGAAAAGAAAAAGACCTCATTTTGCAAAGTGATGAAGTGAAAAGAAAAATACCTCATTTTGCAAAGTGATGAGGTGAAAAGAAAAAGACCTCATTTTGCAAAGTGATGAAGTGAAAAGAAAAAGGTCTCGTTTTGCAAAGTGATGAAGTGAAAAGAAAAAGACCTCATTTTGCAAAGTGATGAGGTGAAAAGAAAAAGACCTCATTTTGCAAAGTGATGAAGTGAAAAGAAAAAGACCTCATTTTGCAAAGTGATGAGGTGAAAAGGAAAAGACCTCATTTTGCAAAGTAATGAGGTGAAAAGAAAAAGACCTCATTTTGCAAAGTGATGAGGTGAAAAGAAAAATACCTCATTTTGCAAAGTGATGAGGTGAAAAGAAAAGACCTGATTTTGCAACGAAAATGAAATCTTGTTTTTCATCATGACAATGCTCCAGCCCATCGTTCAGTAAATGCAATGAGAAAGTTCGAATTGCTTGAACATCCACCTTACTCGCCAGATATAGCATCTGTTCCTAAATCTCAAAAAATTTCTTGGAGGACGAACATTTCATAGCAACGAGGTCATTGATACGGTAAACTGCCATTTTGAGGACCATAATAAATTGCACTACAGAGATGTTTTAATTAAATTATAACATCGATGTTACAAATGTATTAGCCTTTCTGTAGATTATGTTGAGAAATAAAGAATTTTTTTTAAAAATAGTGAGGTCCGGGACTTATCAGCCGACTCTAGTAAATGTGGAGTCTATTTGTTTTGGCAGCGACGGAGGGTAATGCAGCAATGACATGACACATGGGCACTGCAACAGATATTGCAAGGATCACTGAATAATGTATTTTAAATTCTAAAATGTGTTTACATAAGTGTTGGCATGTCTCTGTGTATTTCTGTGAACTACTTAATTCAAACACGAAAAATCTGTTACATGAACTTGGTGTTTAAGTCCACCTTCCATGAATGCAATGCTAAGAATATCCTTCCACCCCAAACATATAATTCTTCAGAACTAAGCTGACATTAAAAATTGCACATGTTTGAGATCTTGATGCATAATGAAATGTATAACTTGAACCTTCTGCGAATGTCCTCAGAATTTCTCTTTAGTGTGAACCGATCGGGATGGCTTAGATAGTTTCATCTGTGACTCGCATTCGGGAGGTCCGGGTGGAATTCCAGTAGCCGACCTACCTGACCCATGGTTTTTTTCTGGGGGCTTTCCCGATCACCAGGTGATAACTGGGTCGCTTAGTTATATCCCCCAAATTTCCTGTCCCTCCATTTCATTCCCATTGTCACTTCACATCATCTCTCAATTTGTGGTTTCTTTCAGGGAAGAAGAGTCGGCGGGTGTCTTGCGTTGCATGGTAGGATGATATGCTACTGGAAAAAACTTCTTCCTCTTGTAGGACTGTCTTCGGTCTCCGGGCCGGCCTAGTGGGCCGTTTCAGTACCACGATGGGTAGGATGCCGGTTGTACTAGCCTGCCGAGGAGGTTCCAACTATTAAAGTGTAAGTACCCTGCCCTCTGCACTGTCGGGCTCCTTGGGACAGCCACCCTCTGTCTCCTCTAGCCTTATCCTTCCTCCCAGGGGTGCTCCACTTGGACCTAGGCATAATAAACCAAGATTGGTTGCAGTGCCAAATCCCCTCCGTAAGAATTTATCCTGTTCTATCTCTTTATCCTGTATTACCTTTGTATAACTGTTAAACTGGAAGAGATAGGAAAAACCTTACTACTGAAAACATGTAAAAGTTTAAAGCACGTAATTCATGCCAAAAACATTTTTGCGGAATAAAAGATTTCCGTGATATTTCTTGTACTTGTTTGATTTTTCCAGTACTTATGCTTTTGAAAATAATCCGTGATTCTCAATTTTTGTCAAACCTATTACATTAAGACAAGCTCCTAAGAGATTTGACTGTCACTTCAGTCCACTGTATTCTCATATCCCCGTTGTAACTACATACAGATAAATATAACACCATTTCTAAACATTTTCGTCTCAATTAACATGGAGTAAACAATACGAGTGCACGCATGGCTCTTTAAATATCCAAGAGATGGCTATCCGGTATACATCAGAAAAACACCTATGTCTCTGAGGAATAAGCTACTTCTATACAAAAGGGTAATAAGCCTGTGTTCATCTACGCCTCTCAGGTTTGGGGCGCAGATTATAAACTTCAAATACTTCGGGGTACATACCTTTGAATATCATTCGATTGCTACAGTTTGCAACTGGTACATTCCTAATAAAAACTTCAACTCAGACTTATCCTTTCCAAATTAAGTGACTGTATCCTTAAGATCACTCAAAAATTCTATTTCCGTCTTGCCTACAGCTTCATTCAACTTATCCGAGACCTCGGGGAATATAAAATTGTTCCCGGGGAAACCTACAAATGTCCCAGACTCACCTTAGGCCCATCATAACCTCGATGGTCTCCTATAATTAACAAAATATCTTCTCTTCCATCCTAAAACTTGTGATACTTCATAAAAATTACCATATACCCATCGTGTATTATTATAAATCCATCATAACGCCAGTAAGGGATAGAGATTTGGAATGGCAAAACGTCGAAGGTTCCTTCTCCTCGGACAAGGACATCTCTTCAACGACACCTCTGTGTGTGCTAAGGCAGACTAATACTTTTTAATTTTTATACCCCCCCCCCCCTTTAACTGCTACAGCCATTTCGGGTGCTTCGACTAAAACCTTTGATAATGTCTTTACCTACTTTCTGTTTGGTTAAGGGCTATTCACACAGAAGCATCAGCTTATGGATTTTCCATACACAGTGACAAAACGTAAGCGTGATAACAAAATAATTAAACTGTAAAAGTGAATCTGTAAAGGGGATATTCACCATAAAACATGTCCAGATCATTGTACAATAATTTCAGTCGATATAGCACCTGACTGCAGTGCAAGGAGTCCCGATTTCCATTCCAAGTTGGTAAGTGGGATTCCTTTCAGTCCAGAATATTCTCTATCCTCTCCGGAGTTAGGAAATATATATATGTGTGTGTGTGTGTGTGTGTGTGTGTGTGTGTGTGTGTGTGTGTGTGTGTGTGTGTGTGTGTGTAATTTACGTCCTCCAACGTTAAGTCATATCGGACGAGGAATGGAATGGATGGTATGATGCTCAAATGAGCCCAGGGCCCATAGAATATAGAGTTACCTGACATTCATCTTTCAGGATAAGGGATAAATATGTGCGTATGTTATTTAATGCACAACATGGAAAGAATTGTTGTATACTAGTTAACACCATTGTTGGCAAAAGAAAAAGGCCAACAACGGAAGCCATTTGGGTTTCGTGGTCGACAAGGGCCGGTTTTCTCCGGGTTTCCCCCTTCAATCATTCATTTCTTCACTCTCATCGATCCCCCATTCAAATATTCTTTCAGGCGTCTGACCCCAATTGTAATTCCTCCATAGCAAATGGAATAGGTTGGTAAAGGGCTGCTAGTATGGCCATTACAGTTAAAGGCCGGATATAAATAATGAAATATACATACTACTTTTATAAACAACGACGAAATCGTCTTTCGAGTTTGAACAGCTATTCGTACTTCCGGACATCTTATCCAAGTTGGCCAAGCTTGATTAATGAATCACTGCCCACTAGATCGTATTATGCGGCAGTGAATTGAACATGCCGTTAAGAGGTTAGTAATGCCACTGAAGAAATTAAAATGCACCGCTGCAACGCCAAGGCCTGTATTCCTTGTTATAAAGTTGGTAAGTACATCATATTAGAATTTCTAGATAAACACATAGTTCCTATAAAATATTTCATCAACAATCACGAATTGTTTAACACATGTGGCTACTGGTTTTTCTCCAGTGTTTGTGCTCTGTTCTATACTTGCAAGCTAAAAATAGTTCAGCCCAACTACACTAAACCTAAATTAAAAGTGATTAAATGACTTTAGGGATGGTGTTTGGAGTCGATGTTTTCTCTTCTACATCCTGGAACACACTTGCGCGCTCAATTTAGGACGTTTACTTTCGCAGCAAAATATAGCGCAAGGAAAACAAATATAGATATTTTGATGCTATTGCGCATGCGCAAAGAGAATTTTTAACCTAAATGAGAAAGTAAATCCGCTAAATAAGCAGTGTTTTGATATTTTTATTGTTCCTCTTTGCTTCCCGCTCATACAAACGTAATGGTTAAGGCAGTGTATTGTGGATAGTGCACAATACCAAAGAAAATGGCTTGTGATGGGTATACCTAATGATTAACATAAGCGCATATATAAACTAAAGCAAATCTAAACCTCGTGAATCAGAAACTGAAGTTTATATAAACAGTGGATCATAATACTAACCCAATACTAACGTAACCTCCCAACATAATATTAACCTAACCTAATCAAAACTGACATTTGGAACATATGCATGCATGCCATTTGTCAGTCACTGGCGAACCTTTTTATTCCCATGTTGGCAGATTTTTTTTCTGCATTTGGAAACCGCACGCAACTGGAGAGTGACATCTGGACGAAAAATGACAACTCATTTTTCGACATACGTACTTTAGTCTATCGGATAATTTATTCATTATAAACTTTGCACACTTCATTAGTGGATGATAAACGTTAGTTAGAAATACATGTTATATAGTACATTAAACGGAATGATATATATATATATATATATATATATATATATATATATATATATATATGTCTATTGGTGGTTTCCTGGTACCACCCACTTTACCTATCAATCACCTTAATTTTCAAACATTTCTATTGAAATGTGCAATAGTCATTTCAAAGCAGTTAGTTATTTTGGCCTTCGCAAGTATAAATGTTTCTCAATTAAGCGTTGGCGATACTTCCCGATAAAGTCTGGTCTCTTAGAGCAATCAAGAGCGTGTCACCCAGGTTCACCTGAGTGGCGTGTTTTTACGCCTAAGTAGCTAGCTGCTTAATGCGGCTTTATCTGGGCTGCTTAAAAGATTTGTCATTTGTCTGAAGGTTTAGTTTATGGTCATAGGTTACAGTAGCGTTCTGGGAGTTGACAGCGTGTGCGGCTACCCATACACGCAGTGACCAGACCCAATACCGTATGCTAGCCGCCCGCTTGAAGATAGCCGAAGGTAGGCACATCGACCAGAAGTGATAGGAATCTGTGTGAATTTATGTATTGCCACGTTCATTTCTGAAGCTGAAGGTCAGCGTAGGTGGAAGTATAGGCCCTGCTCCGTTAAGATTGTCCATGACGTCCTTGGAAAATTTATAACCCTTCAACCTTTGAGGTGTTTTATGTTCACCATGTATTCACCAGCTGATTTGGGTGGGTTGCATCATATCCACAATGTACGGGAGTCCACAGTGGTCTGCAGGATGTAAAATAGGAATATGCGCCCAGTATCTGAGATCATTCTTAACGTCTTATTCTGCATAGCCTGCAGTCTGCGAATGGTGGTTGGTGTCATCCATGTCCAGATCTCACATCCTTAAAGGACCAGGGACGTGATGATCGTCCGATACAGGCGCAGTTGTAGGTGTAATGGCATGTTTTGTTCACAAATGGGATTCAATTGTCTAAGTGGATCATGTCCGAATTCGGCGTTGGCCCTGAAGTGAGTTTTAAAAGTCAATCCACGGTCAAGAAGGACTGCGAGTTATTTGGTAGAGCTAACCCAGGGGATCTGTCTGTGCCGCAACCTCAGTGACCGTGGTGGTCACCAGTGACGTACTTTTGTCGGTAGAAGAGCTAAGCTCTTCCCTGGGCTGATGGCTATCATCCACCTGTCACTCTAGTGGCTGCTTGCTCGGAACTGGTGTTGCAGAGGAGGGAAGCAATAACAATTTTGTTACCCAGATGTGAGGACGTCATCCGCAATTTGGGACGTAATAGTCTGGAGTTCCGTGGGGAAGTCAGAATGTAGGCCGCAAAGAGTAATGGTGACAGTACACTGCCCTCCGGTATTCCTACAGCTATGGGTTTGACCGTCCTTCCACTCTCACTCTGCAACTGATGGTTGCCTTTTAATACGAATCACATCTGCACAGCTGCAACAAAAACTTCCAAGGTTGTGGGTAGTATGTAAACAATGTTTAAGAATGGTATATGTCAGTTAAGCTGCTGTTGTGACTTTGTTTCATGAATTACCTCTTCATACTGACTTCACTTGCAATAACTAATTGGACCAGTGGAAGAGCATCGCTTCACAGCAGTAAACAACACAATCGGGGAAGTACCAAATACCACGTGACATCATATAGAAGTAAAATATTTTAGCTGAAGTTCAAATGTTTTACAATTTGAATTACGGTATTTATTCATCCCGTTCATTACAATAAGTGATATATGCAATGTAGAAACGAACTATTTCCATTCGCGCTTCACTATTACGCTCGCTCTAAAAGTTGTGCTACGGCGCAATGTTGACATCCATACACAGTTTAAGGTTAAAGAGGAAGTAACTTTATTTCAACTATAATCATTTTGAATGCAGTTCTGTTATTTAAACCTCCTGTTACAGCTGATGGCCATACTCTGTATGAGTCTTCATATGCATGAGCCCATGTTGAGAGAGTTCTGGGACTACAGTATCGTGCCCGGAGCCTGGGGAACTTCTCTGCTTGCCAATTCAATACTGCTAGCGAACTACTTCTTATGTAACTCTGCGAAAAACACGGTAAGGAAGGTTTATATATGTACATCAGGAGGTCAAGGTAAATATAAACGAAACCACGTGCGTCTTCATGGTTTACTTGACGCTTTCGCCCGTAAGTAGTCACTCAAGAAAGTAGTTCAAAAGCTTACTTCATTTGTTATAAAGTGCAAAATATTGAGTACTAAGTATAGTTATATTATAAATCTGTACATTTAGTTAATTTGTAAATAGTGTATGTCGAACTGGGAGAGGGGACAGCAAACAAAACAGTATCGAATGTTGTTAAATGTAAATTATGAAGTGGTGAAAAGACAATAATATGAGCACGTTGTTATGGGTGAGGGGGTCAAATTAACATCCGGTGTGTCAGGTTCAAGTATTTACAAACAAAACTCCACAGTTGGTAAGGTTAGAACTCCCGGCAGGAACAGACCAATTTACAGCTCAGACTAAAGTGATCTAGATGACGTAAGAAGATAACAATTAATTTACGGGTGCTGCACGTTATTTATAGCTGCATTCAATAAATATGTCCTTTTAATGGTGCCAAACGCTTACTAAAACAGTGGTAACTGTTACGTGTCGTTGCAAAAGCACTTGGCCGCGGAGTGATACAAACTATTGATTTTTTTGTGTCTACTTTATTTACCTGGTGATTAAAGCTAGTTTCCTTATAATACATTATAAATACTATCACGTGGATGGTTGCAGAATGCTTGGAAACATATCAAATTTTAGCACTTTATCACTTCATGCTTATTTCCTGTGCCTTGACTTGCTTGCACATCTCCCGAAGTATTTAAAGTCCTCTTTTCTGCTGATCCATGAGAACTGCTTAACGCAATATTTCACATGACATCAGCTTATGACATCAGTTTCCTATTTGCTCATGTTGACGACGAGCAGGTAGCTGAAACAGCAGTCTATGTCAGCCAAAATGTTCTAAGAGCTATGAGAATGCTTAGGTTTGTTTAGGAAAGGTTCACATAGCTTACTGGCGTGAAATTGTCGATTTGGCACTAGGTGCGCCATGCTGGGAGGAACAGTATTTAAGAGACGTTTAGACCAGCAGTCGGGGTCCAGTCAGTTGAGTACAGTCTTCTCTTTAGAGTCACTCTTGGACATCGTGAGGGCAGACAGGTTAACGCACGTCGCATCCTTAACGTCGTCGACACACAACCCTCAGGGTAAGCCTAAATAGGAATTTGTATAAGTATGACATGCTGTTATCATTTCACCCCTAAGTCTCTTCAAGGCTTTGGGAGTGTCCTGTACTTAACATTAATAATAATTAGAGCTTAGTACATTGCCATTCAATGGGACTAAGCGTTGTCTCCATTTTGCTCTATAATTTTGCTCTACCATCTGGCTCCCATCCTTTCCTAAGTAGATTGTAACATTTTAGTGCAATTGTTCACAGTTACACTGCTTAAAGTAGCATATGGAGGCGCCGATCGCATACAAACTATTCTTGCAACAGCTCATTCTAATTTAAGCGAGACAAATGTCCAATACACACTTACTCATTTCATGTAGATTTAAAAATACGCTACGCTGAAGCGACAATCATATTTTTATGAGCGGCTTTGAAATGTCTGCGCTTTGTACTACTAGCAGGGAAAATAAATATTAGATGGAGAAAGTATCAAACCAATAACAAGGTATATCTTGGAAATGGTTAACTACTACAATAAATGGTTACGTATAAATAATCTGCCTCAATAAGATCTACAGTAATACGTAAACACAGAAGCTAACAAGGGTGAAGTAGCTAATATTACAATAAAATACAATTATTTGTCACAATCTTCAATTATTTTTAATAAATTTGATGAATTTTCCACAGAATTCAAGAGACTTGTTTGCATCGTCAGTCTGTTTTTTCTTGTTATCGTTACAGCCGCTAGGGGACGTATAAATTTATTACCAAACTCTGAAAATAAAATACACTTAAAGACAGAATCAATTGACGGTATTTCAAAATTAATTACGTGATTTAAAATTTTTTAAGGAAATATCTTTTCCCAAACCATTAAATCTATCGTAATTTAGAAACAGAAACCAGAATAAAGGAACGTTTTAGAAATATTAGGTATAAACAGACTGATAAATCGGAGTGTCAGGTGATTTTTGTCTTTAACCATGAAATAAATCCAGAAGTTAAATTATTAAACCAATTAAGTGGTCTGATAGAAATGAATAGTAGGCTTTACATCCGTAGTTTATCGCAGAAATGCATGTTCAGGTTCTGTTATACAGTAAAACCTGCCTAAAACGGACCCCTTATATGCCGGGAACCTAGAAAAAGGGACAATAAATTCCGGAATGGAGATATTTCCCTTGTAAAATTATACTCTAAGCTGGAAAACTGCATAACGTGAAAACGGAAATATCTTTGGGAACCGTTTACGTAAATAACCTGATTAAAACGGATTACTCTATGTGTAAAAGGTTACAATGAACGTATTTTAAATAGTGCGATAATTTTGAGGCCGACTGTGCTTGCACCGAAGTTCCAGTAACCATAAAGTGATAAATTGTAATTCTTGGAGGAAAAGGGAAAACAAACAATTAGCTCTCGCAACTTTCCTACACACATGGTAAGGGTACAAGTGTTTTAAGTGTGTTCATTCTCAGTTTCGTTGCTACAAGTGATCAAGTACGAGTGGAAGGCAACTGTAAACTTTGGTAATTTTTGAAAACGTAGGCTCTGTGTACAGAGATTCTGTAAAATGTGTCCTAAGCACAAGACTTTATCACTGGAGGAAAAATTAAGGTTATTGAAGAACACGAAAAGAACAAACGTTCAGTCAAAGAAATAACCATGTTTTTTAAATTGGGGAAAACTCAAATTTATGACATTTTGAAAAGAATAAAACTTAAAGACCAGTGGTTAAAAGAGAACATCAGTACATGTGAACGCACCACAGCATCTGCAGAGTATGACGAGTTAAATCGTATGGTGTTCGAGTGGTTCGTTAGTGCGCGCTCCAAAGGAATTCCCATTTCTGGGCCACTGCTTCAGACTCAAGCTCTAGAGACAGCAACGAAATTAGTGAAACACTATTTCAGAGCTTCCAATAGTTGACAAGAGAGTTTCAAACACCGCCATAACATTATTTTGAAATAACTGATGATATGCAGATAGTTGCAGATTGGTAGGGAAAATTGAAAACAGAGCAACTAGGTGATAAACTACAATTATTGTACGTAAGTTGAAAATATGGTACATACGAGGGTTGTTCAATAAAGAATGATTACAACTTTTTTTTTTTTTTTTTTTTTTTTTTTTTTTTTTTGTCAACGTACCTTTACTCGTCGTCATAATTTAGATGGCTCTTCTCAAAATAGTCTCCCCTGAATGTGATGCACTTGTCCCAGCGTTTCTGCCAGTCTTCAAAGACATGCTGGAAACCATTTTTGAGAAATCCTTCAAAATCGCCTCCGCCAGCCTTCACCACTGCTTCTGATGATGGGTAATGCCTCCCACGAAGATGTTTCTTCAAGTTAGGGAATAGAAAAATGTCACATGGGCCTAAATCCGGACTAAAGGGATGTGACGGGTGCACTTCACGTTGATTTTTGCAAGATATTCAGCAACAACATCGGCAACATGCGGCCGTGCATTATCGTGGTGCAGCATCCAGCCTGCTTCACGGAAATGTGGTCTTTTGCGCCTGATATTAACTTGCAATGTTTTCAAAACATCCCTGTAGTATTGTAGTATTGTCCAGTTACTGATGAGATGACCATAACTTTCCCAGCAGAAGCAACCACTTTTGGTGTTTTGGGGGTTGGTGATGAAGGAGATTTCCACACTGAGCTTTGCTGTTTGCTCTCAGGATCAAAATGATTTAGCCAAGTTTCATCAGCAGTGATTATGTTTGAAAGAAACGCCGCATCTTCTTCTAACTGCATGCAGGCCTGCATGCGAATGTCCTTTTGTTCGGGAATCAACAGTCTTGGAACCCATCACACACAAACACGTCTCATGCGTAATGTTTCTGTCACCAACGTGTGGGTGGCACTCAATGAAATGTTCAGTATTTCAGCAGGTGATCTGAATGCATCGAGCGTCGATCCTCTCTCACAATGGCAGCAACAGTGTTGATGTCTTTTCCGTAAGAGCAGTAATTGGAGCACCGGGTTCACCTTCATTTGAAATTGATTTTCTCCCCTCTTTAAACATGTTAAACCACCTTTGAACTGTGCTGTAGGGAAGAACAGACTTTCCATAGGCCTCCTGTAACATTGTATAGGCCTCAACTGAAGAATTGATGAGACAAAAGCAGAATTTCAAAACCGCATATTGTTCCTCGTGTGTTACCTTCATTGCAGCAGCAGGCGATACTGAACATGTCTGAACTTGCCTGGTTCTCACAGGGGGGAAACAGGAGTACCAACGAAAAATTATGACCGTAAAAATTATGATCATTCTTTGTGGAACAGCCCTCGTACTACATATCACTTCATTCTATATTATTCCTTCACTGTAAATCTGTGAGAATATTTCGTAATGTCTTTATACTGAAACACAACCCTCTTTAAGACGGAAATCCCTGTAAGTGGGAAATAAATGCCGAAACGATCGCCGTTCCCTTTTAAAGAGGTTTCACTGTAATATGTAGAGCTTCAACTGGTGTAGTTTTCGTTACTCCAGTTATTAAGCGCAGATCGTGTATAATTAAAAAGCTAAAGAGTGTAAAAATGAAGTTATTCCTTAATGGAATAGTGAAGCTTCTGATTTATAAAAAAAATATTCTTATGCGAAAAGTCAAAAGAATATAATTCTTTAGGTACTAAAAGTGAATGCATGAAAATGACTAAATAAGGACGAAGAGGGCATAGTGTGATCAAACAATGATCTACATATAAGCATTTTCATAAAGCCTTATAATGTGATGTGCTTTCAGATTGTCCAGCTATGTATGATTGAATGCGCGCTGTATGCAGCATCAGCACTGAAAATCCTGGAATCTGTGACAGGCAATGAGTCAAAGAAAAAGTTCTTCTGGATAACATTCAAGATTACTTGTAATGCAATTTCGTCGCTCGTCCACCTTGGAGATTTGTATTACGAATGGGTCCGCTCATCAGCGGAAAGATGGCAAAGCGTTCAGGAACGTCTTATCAGCAGATGAATGTGTATATTGATCATTATGTTTATCAAATACAAAATTGAGTTTAAAAAGTATAAAAATATGTATTATTCACATGGCTTTCTAGCCGTGTTTAGTCTAAAGTATGGAAAGATAGAGTCAGACTGAAAAATTCAATGCCATAACCGGGATTTGAACCACAGATCTTCCGGTTGCCGTCCAGCAAATCTAACCCTTGAGCTACTATGGCTAACGTGCCGATATGACATTAAAATCTCCAACTGACTCGTCTTTTCCCGGTAAAACACTTAGGCGTTCTCATAAACACATGAGACAACTACCTTAATGGCGACTTACATCGTGTAAGCACTTTAAGGCCCGGGTTTTATAGTTAACCACTATTAGGTCATTTAATGGAAATTAATTGTTCTTTCACAGTGGCCGTGTGTAGGATAAAGTATGGGAGGATCAATTGACCTAATAGTGGTTAAGTATATAAAACCCGGCCTTAAAGTACTTACACGATGTAGGTCGCCATTAAGGTAGTTGTCTCGTGTGTTTATGAGATCTCCTAAGTGGTTTACTGGTAAAAACACGAGTCTGATGGAGAATTTAATGTCATATCGGCACGTTGGTCATAGAAGCTCAAGGGTTAGAGCGGCTGGGCGGCAACCAGAAGATCCGTGGTTCAAATCCCGTCTATGGCATTGAATTTTTCAGTCTGACCCTATCTTTCCATTATTATTATTATTATTATTATTATTATTATTATTATTATTATTATTATTATTATTATT
>CM060950.1:185205159-185280159 GCA_030765055.1 Mantis religiosa
TTATTATTATTGTTGTTGTTGTTGTTATCATTATCATTATTATCATTATTATTATTATTATCATTATTATTATGATTATTAGTATGATTATTATTATTATTATTATTATTATTATTATTATTATTATTATTATTATTATTATTATTATTATTATTATTATTATTATTATTATTATTATTATTATTATTATTATTATTATTATTATTATTATTATTATTATTATTATTATTATTATTATTATTATTATTATTATTATTATTATTATTATTATTATTATTATTATTATTATTATTATTATTATTATTATTATTATTATTATTATTATTATTATTATTATTATTATTATTATTATTATTGTTGTTGTTGTTATTGTTGTTATTGTTACTGTTACTGTTACTGTTACTGTTATTGTTATTGTTATTATTATTATTATTATTATTATTATTATTATTATTATTATTATTATTATTATTATTATTATTATTATTATTATTATTATTATTATTATTATTATTATTATTATTATTATTATTATTATTATTATTATTATTATTATTATTATTATTATTATTATTATTATTATTATTATTATTATTATTATTATTATTATTATTATTATTATTATTATTATTATTATTATTATTATTATTATTATTATTATTATTATTATTATTATTATTATTATTATTATTATTATTATTATTATTATTATTATTATTATTATTATTATTATTATTATTATTATTATTATTATTATTATTATTATTATTATTATTATTATTATTATTATTATAAATATTATTATTATTATTATTATTATTATTATTATTATTATTATTATTATTATTATTATTATTATTATTATTATTATTATTATTATTATTATTATTATTATTATTATTATTATTATTATTATTATTTTTATTATTATTATTATTATTATTATTATTATTATTATTATTATTATTATTATTATTATTATTATTATTATTATTATTATTATTATTATTATTATTATTATTATTATTATTATTATTATTATTATTATTATTATTATTATTATTATTATTATTATTATTATTATTATTATTATTATTATTATTATTATTATTATTATTATTATTATTATTATTAATATTATTATTATTATTATTATTATTATTATTATTATTATTATTATTATTATTATTATTATTATTATTATTATTATTATTATTATTATTATTATTATTATTATTATTATTATTATTATTATTATTATTATTATTATTATTATTATTATTATTATTATTATTATTATTATTATTATTATTATTATTATTATTATTATTATTATTATTATTATTATTATTATTATTATTATTATTATTATTATTATTATTATTATTATTATTATGAAGGTGTTCATTCTTCTATGTTCCTCATGCCAGGACATTTGCCTGTACGTATACCGAATGAAAAGGCTCAGGCAGTTTCGCCCGCATTCTGTAGGTTCGTGGCTGACCTACCTGATCCATGGGCTTTTTTCGGGGAGTTTCGTTGTGGGAATCCTAGGTAGGTTAATTACATCCCCCTAATTTCCTGTACCTCCATTTCTTCTCCATTATTACTTCACATCATCTCTCATCTGGTGGTCCCTTTTAAAGTCGAAGTATCGGCATGTGTCTCGGCGCTGCATGGCAGGATATCTCCCGGTAAACATTTCCTCCATGGTTAGGACGCTTTCAGGTCTCAGGGCAGATCTGGTGGGCCGTTTCAGATTCACAGTAGGACGGGATGCCAGCTTCACGGGTGAACAGCCGTGAAGCATTAATTAACAAAATAGTTCCTTTTTATAGTTTTGGCAAGTTTGACATGAATCGCGGTTATTGTGAGGAATGTTGGCTTACGGTGGTCTTGAAACTTAAAGGTTATATTATAGGATGTACTCTTCTTCATACCTTCATGTCTTACTATTTAACCCTTTGCCCCTCCACGGGTACTCAGAAGTTTAACTCTAACAAGGCCACTGCTTGTGCAGGCATTTACATTTAAATCAACTGAGCCTGAGCCTGAGCTTGAGTTTGAGCCTTGTAAAACGGCCTATGAACATAGAAGTGATCAAATAATAAACTTATTTGGATCTAGTTTAGAAAAGCATGATTATATTTTCAAATTAAAATTGCATTATTATGTATGTTTAGAAACATGATTTAGTAATCATTATACATTTCATTTGTGATATTTGCAGGCTTCTTTTACCGCCACGAAACGTTTTTGTTTTGAAGAATGAATATACGCAAATATTTTAGGATATTTTCACTACTTACGCTTAATTTTTAATTATTTTTGTTTACGTGTGTAATACATACCCCTCTTTCATAATGATAGTGGAAATAGCACCATTTTCGGGATAACAGAAGGTCACATTGTTGATGTTTGTACTGTGTTTTAATGCTGGGCCCAGACTGAGTTCCATGCTTTTTTTTACTTGGCATAGAATGCACTTTTTTACTCGACCCTGAATCTTCATGAATCTATGAAGCACTGAAGGGGATGTTACAGCATTTAGGTACGCTCCTCTGCCACCACGTAGGTTTGCATCATGTGAAGATTAATTTACACGATTTTTCCTATGTTGCTGCAGTCGGTTTCCATGCGCTGTTCAAACAGGTCAGTTTCTCAAGTCATAAATTATGATACAGATTACAATGGATACATTTCCAACAAAGCAAAATTGATATTTTCACCATTTTTGCTTGCGTTCCCACCCCATAGCTTTGCCTTCGTTGATCCACCAGATCAACATCCCCTTATACCATGAAGATAATGTATTGCAGAGTTATGGAATGTTCACTTTCTCTTTCTATTTACGCTTTCTCTTACCACACTACCGTCTGTTCTGGGAACTGAATTTATGGAGAGCAGCAAAACTTCTCTCTAGTTTTATGCCAAACAATTGCAGTCAATCCCTCGTTTTGATGTTTACAGGATTTGCCTCGCTTCAGTTTAAGACGTTTAGGTATGCTGTTGGTGTTATACCATAAGCATATACCGTTATTTAAACCAAATTTTAATTAGTATTGTGGAGCTAAAAAAATTGTAAAAATAAATATGATCCCACTCGTCTGAGTAGTGTTTCAATATATCCAAAACAACTGGTTACCCTAGAACGAGCTAAGAGTATTTTTTCTCAGGGTACACCTTATAGTCTAGAAGATACCTGACTGCAATATTCTATGCTTTCATTCCTTATTTTACAGTTTTCTTAGACATATATTGCTTCAAATGGAACCTTACTTTGAAACTTATCGTTGTATGTCACGTCAAGATCGCGGCCCGAATAATAATGAATTTTAAATTTCCTTACACTGTTAAGCGCGGACCAAATTTATATAAATACAGTTCTCTTTCCTCTATTTTGTTTTAGCTTCTTCTTATGTGAAAATAACAAGAAAAAATTTCAGTACGGCGGAATATAATTACCTGCTATAATAGCGGAAGAGTTACAAAAATTATCTGTAACATTTTCTCCAGTTTCGGACACATCTACCATTCCCTTACAGATAAAAATCCGCAAATATGTCCTAATTTCCCTCTCATTTGTTTCTATGTGTCTATCTTTTTTATTCAACTGAGAAGGCTTCGCATATTTGTCTCCGACGCTATAACAAGCAAAATTAACTGTGTAGAAAAAGATTCAATTCCTGCAGATCCTATTTTTACATCGTTGCAGATACCTAAACGGAATGTAAAAGTTAAATTTTTTGTAAAAGAGAGCTAACATGACCATTTGAGGGGTGGAATGTTTTGCGGAACCTAAGAATTGCTAACATCTAGCTGAAGCTCTGTATCATATCACTGTCTTGCGCTGAGGCGTCCAGCCATCGTGCTTCGAAGTACTCATTGCATTCGTAATTTTTCTTAAATAGAGGCTTGTATCCCTTCGTCTGCAGTCAGTATCTGTTTACACCCAGAGGGCCCTGCGTGACATTTCATGGCCATAGTTACCGTATTACTGCTTAACCACAGAACATAGACTTATTAGAAGTGAACCTACCATGTTAATCGTTGGCAGCACGAGGTGATTGCAATGCCCCTATTTTCGGGTGGCGAACTAAATAATGAAAAATCGCGCGCCCAAACTTTTACGTTGCCGGAGTGCTATAGCTGTATTTTTCATACCTGCTTAGCTGTCAGCTGGTGATGTGTTCCAATACCGCATTGCTACGGAAGGCGCACAAAGATAATTACGTGAGCTTTGAGAGTTGTGACTGCAGTTTCAAAGTTGTAGCATATTCTAAAAGCTCACATAATTATCTTTGTGCGTCATCTGTAGCAATACAGTATTAGAACATATAATCAGCTGAGGCTTGCAGTGAATTTTTTGAATGGCACCTGTACATTACTTTCTCCTTCAATTACTTCAAAATGTTGTATGAACTTTCAACGAATTAACAATAGCATGTAGTATTTGATAGGAAAGTTTTAATAATAACATTGTTTTGACAGTTACTGCTTCCTTTTATTATTCTGGCTCATTAGCATAACAAATTAATTTTACATTTACTTAAATAACATGAGTAGTTCATCTAAATCAATTACAAAGAATCTATACCACAACACTAGTTACAACACTGTAGCTATAGCTCAAAACACTTAAAAGTGATGCAACATGGCTAATTCATTTAATTACAAAGAAACTTTAGCAAAACATTCTGCGTAATATTAATATTCATTTTTAAATCATTTAAATGATATGAGTCACACGGGTAAAGTTTTTCATTTAAAACAAAGACACTAACATAAAACTGCAGCTGTTTCAAAAAGTGATACAAATAACCGAAATGACACACTTGAATATTTAAGAATAAGCTTTGACGTAACTTTCTGTAATAATACTGTAAGGATTGCCGAAATGTTTAAAGTGATAAATAACATGAGTAATTCATTTTATTGAAAAGAAAGTTGGGCACAACATTATAACAGTTTAGCTATGTATTAAGCATAATAAATATTTCAATATTAATGAGGTTAGTTGCCTCAGGTATTACCTGGCATTTACCTAAGGTTAGATAAAAGGTTAGTTGCCTCAGGTATTACCTGGCATTTACCTAAGGTTAGATAAAAACCTTTAGAAAGAACCTCAAACACGTAATGAAATACGCAAATGAAAGTACAGAAACAATTAAATCAATGTAATCACAGTATTACACTATACCATATCATTAAGCAGTTTGAGAAGAATGACTGCTATTAGGCAAAAGATTAGTTTAATAATATTAGCTACTAGTCATCCAGAAACTGTAAACATTATATAGGTACATTAAAAAGTGAGTGTTAATTACAGCATTTGAAGAAATAACTTTAATTAGGCAATTTACTGCTTCTTGAACTGCCTAAATAAATCTCAAATCATTATGTATTTAAAAATCTGTAGCTTATATAAAAACAACTACCACTTAATTGGTCAACGAAAACAAATACAGAAGATGACTGAAATTATACAGATCTGAATATTTTCATCTATTTTTCATGGCCTGTGGTAACCGTTCTTTATTCACAAATGCTATTTTTCTTATCTATAATGTATTTATAAATTAGAAATGGGACACATGTCTTAATTATATATATATATATATATATATATATATATATATATATGTGTGTGTGTGTGTGTGTGTGTGTGTGTGTGTGTGTGTGTGTGTGTGTGTGTGTGTGTGTGTGTGTGTGTGTGTGTGCATTCCATGTTTTGCACATAGTCTTATGCTATCTGGCACTTTGAAATTTGAGATAAAACGTTCCTGCAGAGAACAAGTATGGCCAAAATTATCCAGAAATTCATATAACTGATAGTGGAGGTTTTGTAAAAGTAATATCAGATTCTCACTGGCGTAAGTTAACTTGTAGGTTAAGTTAGCAAGTGATTAAAATCTCCAACGAAGTTCAATGAAGTTCAGCTTCAATATTGGAACATTCACTTCTTGATTTTGTATCTGAAAATAAAATAAAAGTAACGCAATGCCAATAAGCTTTTATTTTTCCGTGAATAGTTTTCACAGCAATCCACTGAGTAACGTGTTATAGCATCTTAAAGTACAATAGCTATTCACAGTAGATCTCCAATAATAATGACAATGTTAAATCTGTATATTCTCATTTCTGTGTACCTGGAGTAAATAGCCAAGATCACGCGATAATGTATCAAATGCTGTTTATTCCACAGGAACATAAAACAATTCTTCTTCCACTCTGACATTTTCAAGATGGCCAAGCCACAGAATATCAAACCACTACAAATTTAAAAGTTGTAGCATAACTTGAATCAGCCAATCGCCTTCGTGATCCAGTACGCCAGCGCCCATATTTTCGAGTGGCAAACTAAAATCTCTTGTTGCCATTTCTCCTAACTCGGCTTCACCCCTGTGTGCTTAACAAACTGGCAACCTGACGCCGGAATTGCAACTGCTTACTTTTAGTCTTGAAATAACGAAGAACTGGTGGCAATGCACCCCAGTGCTTCTCAGGTACATACACGGAAAGAAACGGTAACCTACAAGGAAGTTAATATGCATGTCGTAAGAGGGCATCCGAAGTTAAAGAGACCTTTACTACGTTTCACCACGATATGCGACGCAAAGGTTTAATACTCCGTGGCAATCTCAACAAAAGCTCAAGTCCTTCTTCACAAGCACGTCCAGAACAAATAAATAATTTATCTGTTAACGACACTGTCAGCTACCAGGATCAGAGTAGTACCGCGGTGTGCCGGTATCTCGTACAGCAGGAGTTTTTGTACAGACCAGTAAATCCACCACAATTTATTTGTCGCTTTTAAGTATACTGGACCGGGTTTGAAACCGCGGCATTGGTAACAGCAGTCCTCCGCCTAGCCGAGTCCCCAGTTCAATAGCAGTGCATTGTTTTACAAGCTCATTAATACAAGGAACCCTTTCAATCATTTAGCAATTTATGACATGTAATTAGATAGTGTTTCCTAGTCCCGTAACGGTCTGAAAGATGTGGCCTTCTCAATGGGAAAGAATAAAATTAAGAAAATCGTTGAATAGATTCTGAGATTTCTCTCGTTTTATATCATAATTTGCCATATCATTGATACATACAACGCAACATATTCAAGATGACAGTTAGAGTGCTAGAAATTAGCGAGTGAAAGGCTACACAATACTAGAAAATAATTAGAAAACTATGTGGTCATTTCTGTTTCGGTTAAAGAAAGCATAACATGCGCAATAACAAGTATGCATACATCAATGTTAGTGTATTAAAAGTGTACACTGATAATAAGGAGTATACCAATGTTGACTGTTAATTTTGTCCTTAAATGTCTGAATTCCATGTTTCTATAAAGCAGCATGTTATGGGGTATGGTGTTATATACATACATACATATTCCCGCTGTTTCTCTTTGTACTCAGATGTCTATACTCGTTGATCAATGCGATTATCTTAGATTTCGTACGGAAAACTGTTGCTAACAGGGAATCAACAACCACTGAAAGAATGGAAGCGTTAAACGTATATATAGAAGAAAATATAAAACTATTTTTAGAAGCATGCAAAGAAAGAGTCAGAAGAGCGTTTAAGGTGCGGGCTTTAGTTCCCTTTTCGGCAATGGTGAGTAATTATCTTCTTTGTACTCAAAATGCTCTTCCGTTTACAATAACCTGGTAAATCAAAGGGCTTAGAGCATTGGCTTTAAGAACAAATGTGAATGAATCTGCACATACTAACACAATTTCTTATCATTAATCATTACGATGTCAGCAAAGCATTACATTACTGTCTGCTCACGAGAAGAAGGCTGGTGGATACTGAAGGGCAGGGGAGCTTGAATTGTTTATCTGCCTTGGTAGCCAATCTGTTTACTTCGAAATGCAAATGAGTCAGATTGTGAAAGTAGTATCCAAATCATATGAGAATCATGTTACTGTGGTTATTTCACTCTAAATCAGAATCAATACCAATGTTAGTTCAAGTATGTATTATGCGAAAAGCGAGCATAAACACAGCAAAGGTGACCTTACATAATCCTCAGACTGGCCTTCTTGTACCGGGCACACAGTATGTGAATAGGTGCGTTACCATTTACACTTAATGATCATTGTTTTCTCTTAAATTCTCTTTGATATTTCATAAAGTACAGGTCATAGCTATGTATACATATTTGGCGATATGTTGGGACAAACTAAATAAAAGCTGGCTGAAGTGTAATGCAGTTCCCACTTTCACATGTTTTGTGGACACATCTAGGAAGAAGGCGAAGTAAACATAACCTCTACCTCCTTTCCTCGTTTCTTAACATATTCTATATTAAAAAACAAAAATATCGCAGAGTGTGCGTTCTAAAAGTACAGTAAGCAGAAATCCAATATACCTATTCTGCAGATACTTATTTCACATTACTAATTAATACGTACAGCTGTTAATTATTGGCTAAACAAAACCCTAACGTTTAATATAGACTTACGAGTAGTGATTAGAAAGTAAGGTTATAAGGCCAATATTCTTACAGTGCGGTATTTCTAATACACGTGTTAGGCATCCATGCAGCGTTTCGGAAAGTCGCCACGTACAGCATAGTTGTAGCAAAATACAAATGGCAGCTCGTTTGGAAAATTGGTCTGGTGAAGAAATTCGCTCAGTCATTCGGTTTCTGTAGGCGAAACATGTAACGGCGGCTGAAATTCACCGACAACTAGTAGGGCTTTACGGAGAGGGAGTAATGTCTGGTCAACATGTCGCAGAATTGTCTTCAAGTCTGCTGCCTGTAGAGAAAACGTTACCGACAAGGATCCAGCGTCTTAGTACAGTGTCAGTAGCTTTGAACACAGGATCGCTTTATGGCATGCCACAGTGGAATTAGGAATGTCGTTCGGAAGTGATTGCCACATTGTTCACCATATTATGTAATACCGGAAAGTTTGTCCCCTAAAGGCTCCTCGAAATCTGTCTAAACAGCACAAGCAGAAGCGCATGGGTTCAAGTCTGCAACCTTTATAATGGTTTTCCACAGAAGGGAAGTTGTCTTCACCAGATTGTCACTATACCCCAACAATTCAATTCAATTCATGCCGAGAGCTATCTACTGTCGGACGTCAAAGGTCCTTCCTCTTTACCCGCGAGCTATCAAAGCTGTCCCCCAAAACGGCTCGGTGACGCACTCCGGGCTCTTTCCTTGGGGCAAGATCTAAAAGCTAACTAGTGCCCCCCCCCCATTACAGAGTGGAAGTGGATACGCCACTTATTCGTCTCAACCAATCCGGGAAAATTACCGACTACCCCGGTCGAGGCGCCAGTGATCTAGCGCACAGACTACTAGCCCTGCAGGTTGGCACCCAGAAACTTAAAGGTGCCCATCAACCCCGTCTGAAGACAGAACCGTCCAGACGTCCCCGATCTCCTACGGGTATCGGGAACCGCTGCCACACCGAAACCTACCCAAACGAGCAACTCCCCTACGGGAGGGGCTCGGATGCTCGACGACCCGGTGTACTTCTGGTAATGTCAGAAGTATCGCAAGTGTTGGGAGTCCACAGCGCTCGCACAATGGCAGCTAAAGCGACGGATCCCCTTCCTCACAGGAACTACACCCCAGCAGTAAGCACTCGACCATTGTGTGGAAACGTCCCTCCTCTTTAAGGACAGAGAAGTTCAAGTGAGATCTTCTTCCAGGAAGGTGATGACCACAGTGTCTTAGCACGGTTCTGATGTTAAACACGCGATGCTTTGGGAAAGAGGTCAGACTGTGATACCTCAAGAACTTGACAGGACTGCGTGAAGCAATCAGGAGCAAAGACCAGGATGTCCCACTTCACGACAACGCACAGCCGCATTTAGCACAGAAGACCACGCGCTCTTGAAGCAGTATCGCTTGGAATTCTTCGAACACCCCCCGCCCCCAAGTCCGGATTTCCTCCTGGGGACTTTCAACTGTTTCCTCACATGAAGGAGCACTTTGGTAGCAGACGATTCGCTTTAAACGAGGAGATGGGACATTTCGTGACAACCAAGATCGGGTTTTTACTGAAACTAATCCCACGAAGTGACAAATAGGTACTTAAACCAATACAAAGACGGCATGGAAATATAATCTAATTAATGTAGTGTCAGTTGGTATAGATAATATGTACACTTATCACTGTAGCCTTTGTCACATTACCTTCGATCATCTTTCGTATTTACCTACAGCGTCTAAATAATGAATACTACAGATAAAACTAAAGTTTATCAATTTTAAAAAGTGCCCTGACACATAATATTTAATATTTTCAAATATAAATTTTCTCATAAACAGAGCAAAATATTTCAGTTGTAATTGCATAGGATACCACTTCACCTTCTCTCATGTTTTCTTACTTTGTTCTCAAAATACCTGTTTTATTGACGTCCTCCAACGTTACATCATTCTACAATGAATAAAACGGTTTCAGTGCTGTTCAAATGAGGACGGGTACATTGAGCTTAGAGTAGCCAGACATTTTTCTTTCAGGATAAGGGAAAACCTCCAACGGTAAGTCACATCGGACGATAAATGAAATGATGTGTAGAGGAGTGCAGGCTACATAGAGCTAAGAGTTACCAGACATTTATCTTTCAGGATAAGAGAAATTTTCCTACATTAAGTCATATCGTACGATGAATGAAATTATGTTCAAATTAGTACAGGATACACAGAACATAGGGTTACTAGACATTCATCACTAAATAAGAGAAAACACTGGAAAATAACTTACTGTCCTGAACGAGATTCGAACTCGGGACCTCTTGAACGTAAGGTAGACACGCTGTCACCATGATACAGAAGCGCATACAAATTGATTTGATGAGCTACATATTATAATATGTTTCCTTTGAAGCATACAGAAGTAGTGACGAATGCTAAAGGAATAAATAAGTCAGTAAATACCTATTTAATTGCAAAATTGCAGAATTAATTGCCCAAAGTGGCCTCCATTAACTTTTGGCACTTAGGATTCTTTCTAACATAAAAATGATATCACATTTCCGAAATTTGAAGTGCCACAGGAAGTAGTCAACATGACCGAGTTCATACAGCAGAATTTTGAGAGTTCAGGTGGCCTTAACCCATACGCCCATATCCGTTTATACGACACTTTTATTTTCTCAAAGAGTTGATGAGGTAACTGTAATGTAAACATCCTATAACTGCTCAACCATTTAAAGAAATGTTACTTAGCTTATGTAACAGAACCTCAATATACATATAAACGTATCACGCCCATAGGAGGCCGGTGGTAATACGAGTACTTTCATATCGTAATTAGGAAGGCGCCTCTATCTGATAAGACTTGGAAATCTATGGTTTCCTTTTGACATGCTTACAGATATAAAGAAGTAAGGTTGCAAAGTTTGGTGTATATATAAACTTAATTCCTGGGTTCATCCACTTTATAACACAGATTTAAGCTGCTTTTGAAAAGTGAAATTTCCATAGTTTGAAACAGCGTATCAAATATATGTTCCCTATTCAGCTATTGAGTAAACAGAGAAGAGTTCTGAGAGCCAATATTTAATTTCGTGTATCTCTAGATTTAAATATATATTTTACTAGTATTATATTTCGTATTTTCATATTCTTTAACTAGAGACCAACCTCTGTACTGAAAAACTCTCTCTCGGTAAGAAAGTAATGTACAAAAGTAATTCAATTCATGACAATAACAAATAAAAAATGCATTATTTTGGGGCATAGCTTCAGTTGAATGGTAAAAGAATGCCAATATGGTGGAGCTCTCTAAAATGTCTAGCGTGAAAGATAAAATAAATCCCTAGTGGGTTAAAAAGAACTGTTTGTCACGTGGGACATTTGTAATAAAACAAATGAAATATAGTACAAAGAAATTAAGAGCAGATCTTTTACATCTGTAATTTGAAATTGTGTATATGATTGCAACATACCATGATAAAACGATTTAGGTGGTTCAAATGGTAACTGGAGAATTTTAGTATTTTTTGACCGGTGTATTCATTAAATGGAAACCACGTCTAGGGTCATTTAAGTTATCACTTTGCGATATCAGAATTATTGTATCTAACACTTACTTGTGAAGTTGTACTTTAATAATGAAAATTGATCTACTGTCTGTTTCAAATGTGATGATGTTTGTCCTTGAGTGCTACTAGGTGAGCAACCAATTGGAGTCCTGCGGTGTTGTCGTATTGCATTCCTCCTAAGTGGTGTGTGACGAGCGCCAACTTAATCAATCTCTAATAAGTACTATTCGCGCTAAGATAAAAATTCAGATTTTGCCTCAACTGATCCATGTGTAAGGTAGAGAGCATAACCCCATATTTTTAGCTCATACAAACAAATAAAGCACTACTACAATATAACAGTGCATCACGACTTATGCACTGTAATGAATAGCATTATTGGTTGGCATGTACGCGATGCGTGTACGTATATTTGTAATTCAGAACTGAAACGTAAACGTTTCACATGACGTCATAAAAGAGTTATTTGCCCGCCTCGGTTGCGTAAATGCTAACGTGTCTGCCTCACGTTCAAGAGGTCCCGAGTTCGAATCTCGGTCGGAGTGAGTTACCTGGGTAAGGTTTTTTTCGGGGTTTTCCCTTATCCTTCAAGACGAATGTCGGGTATCTTTAAGCTCCATGGACCCTGTACTCATTTGAGCATCATTTCACTCAATTCATCCACCGTCCGATATGACAACGTTGGAAGACGTAAATTACAACAAAAAATATTTTGAATAAGCCAAGGTGTTTGTTTAATTCGAGCGGGAGGAAACAGTGCATTTCTCCCTGGCCTGCCAGATTGTGTCTGATCACATTATATCTTTGTTTATAAATGGTTCGTAATTTCTGTTTACTCTAGAGAATTCAAAGCAGCATTATTTAGTTGTTCTTCCGTTTAAAATTCATGTAAAGGTCTATTAACTCAAATAGCTGTCGTAATATAAATAAACAAATAAATAAATAAATAAATAAATAAATAAATAAATAAATAAATAAATAAATAAATAAATAAATAAATAAATAAATAAATAAATAAATAAATAAATAAATAAATAAATAAATAAATAAATAAATAAATAAATAAATAAATAAATAAATAAATAAATAAATAAATAAATAAATAAATAAATAAATAAATAAATAAATAAATAAATAAATAAATAAATAAATAAATAAATAAATAAATAAATAAATAAATAAATAAATAAATAAATAAATAAATAAATAAATAAATAAATAAATAAATAAATAAATAAATAAATAAATAAATAAATAAATAAATAAATAAATAAATAAATAAATAAATAAATAAATAAATAAATAAATAAATAAATAAATAAATAAATAAATAAATAAATAAATAAATGAATGAATGAATGAATGAATGAATGAATGAATGAATGAATAAATGAATAAATGAATAAATGAATGAATAAATAAATAAATAAATAAATAAATAAATAAATAAATAAATAAATAAATAAATAAATAAATAAATAAATAAATAAATAAATAAATAAATAAATAAATAAATAAATAAATAAATAAATAAATAAATAAATAAATAAATAAATAAATAAATAAATAAATAAATAAATAAATAAATAAATAAATAAATAAATAAATAAATAAATAAATAAATAGATAGATAGATAGATAGATAGATAGACAGATAGACAGATAGATGGATAGATGGATAGATGGATAGATGGATAGATGGATAGATGGATAGATGGATAGATGGATAGATATATAGATGGATAGATGGATAGATGGATAGATGGATAGATGGATAGATGGATGGATAGATGGATAGATGGATAGATGGATAGATGGATAGATAGATAGATAGATAGATAGATAGATAGATAGATAGATAGATAGATAGATAGATAGATAGATAGATAGATAGATAGATAGATAGATAGATAGATAGATAGATAGATAGATAGATAGATAGATAGATAGACAGACAGACAGACAGACAGACAGACAGACAGACAGACAGACAGACAGACAGACAGACAGACAGACAGACAGACAGACAGACAGACAGACAGACAGACAGACAGACAGACAGACAGACAGACAGACAGACAGACAGATAAATAAATAAATAAATAAATAAATAAATAAATAAAATCAGTATATGAGCTGAACCTTTCCTGGCGGCGTATATGTTCTAGACGTTCTTGGGCTTCGAGCCAGGTAAGATGTGACATCGACGTTTCGGGAGTGTGCACCTCTCCCATCTTTAGGATGCTAAATGACTTTCGGTTTTTTTTCGAGTGCAGGAAAAATCCATTTATGGATTTCCACTGTGTTGGAGGGCACAGTGGGGTATGTGGGGTTCACCTCAAGGGTACTACTCCACTAAAAAATCTCTACCGGAATGGGAAGGAGAAATGTGCTGCGGTACCGCCTAAAGTACCCGAACATTCCAGGAGGTAATCATAGCTCTCTCGCAGTGCGATTCAGCTGAGTGGGTTTTTGAAGCAGGTGTACAGGCATGACATTGAAACAAGCCTAATCCACTGTCTGTTTTGGGTAGTTTTTTGGTAGGATTCCAGGTGTTATTTTTGGGGAAGATTAGGGTAATTTATCACCTTAAGTTTAGGTGTTTGTCACTACAAGTATTACTTGCATGCATATCAGAGATAGTTTATTACACCTTAAGGCTATATAAACTAAACCTAATGGTCCTGGTATCAGAGTGGGGGAGTAGGTAAAATTGTGCTCCCTCTGCTTTGAGGTGCTCCAAAATATTGTGGTAGTCACTCAGGCTGCACATCTTTATGTCGAAGTTACCGGAGCGATATGCTGATTGTATTTTGTAAGAGTATTTGGGTCTGTACTTGCTGTCAAAAGCTTGTGTGAGTGTGTTTATACGTGTAGTCTGGCTTTTATTTAAGTACAGTGGTGCCAAGTTTGGCTTGTACTCTGTGTAAGTGTTTTGAGTTTTGGGAGGTGCCCTTACTGCGTCCACATAAGTTTCAGGGATAGGTAACTGGGGAGGCGGTGGCAGTGTGGGGAGTTCTATGTCAGATTCGGAATCGTGTGAGAGTGTTTGTGTTGTTTCTGTAGAGTGCTGGATGTGTGTTGTGAGTCATGCAGTACTTTCAGTTGTAGGTATGGTATCGGTGAGTAATAAGTGTCTTGTATAGCGTTAATCCCATTTGGAGTTTTAAGGAATTGCTCAATTTGATTAGAGGGTATAATTTGCGTAGTTGTGCGTAGGCTTTCCTGCGCACTTCATCACCAAGTGGTCACCAAGTGAGACCTTGGTCCATTACTAGTCTCAGATATTTGACCTTGGTGGTCCAGCTTATATCGTTGTTAAATATGGTTAGCGGAGCTAGACCGTGTCTCGGATGGTAATGCTTCTTGCACTTGGTGAATATTATGGCTTCCCTTTTTGATGTGTTCACTTTAGTTCGCCATTTAGTAAGCCACGGATCTAATTTATTGAGCGACTCCTGTAAGTATTTGTGTATTAGTGTTAATCTTCCCGATTGAGCCATAATCGTGGTGTCATCAGCCTACAGGAAGTATGTGCTCGCTGGATTTTTTGGCATTTCATATATATACACACGTGTGTGTTGAATACTAGTGGTCCCAGTATACTGCCTTGTGGAATGCCTGCCTTTATTCGTCGAGGTGTGGATGCGGCATTATTAGCGACTGAGGAGAAAGTTCGATCGCACAAGTAATTTGAAACTAATTTTATCATTATGTCTGCAAATTTGTATGACATCATCTTCCACAGTAGACCCGCGTGCCATACGCGGTCGAAGGCACGTTCAATGTCCTACAGGACAGATCCCGTTGACCTTTTAATGTTGTAGCCTTTCGTAATGTTCTCAGCGGCGCGTATAAGGTGCAAGGTGGTTGAATGTTTAGCTTGGAATCCGAACTTTTCGGGGATAAGCAGATTGTGTTTTATTATAACCGAATTTATTCGTTTCGCTATGACTTTTTCCAGTAGTTTTCTCATTACGTTAAGTAGACTAATTGCTCTGTAATTGTTCGGGTCCGTATGATCCTTGCCTTGCTTCGGAAAGTGAAACACGCTTGCTGTTTTTCATCGATTGGAGAAGCAGACATGCGTGAGGCATAGGTTGAAAATTTTTGCAACTACTTGCAGTGTGCTTTGTGTTATATTTTGCAGTGCAATGTTGGACATCCGATCTGGTTCGGATACTTTACGTTTTGGCAGGTGCTGTATAAGCCATTTTATCTCCATGGGATGAGTCTTTCTAATTTGGTCATGCGACGGTCCTTCGTGCAAGTTTTGTGTGAGTGCGTCAGTTTCTCTAATAAACGTAGATAGTGACGGTGTTAAATTAGGAATTAATGTGTTTCGAGCGCGTCCGCTAGTGCCTCTGTCTTCTCTTTATCTGTAGTTGCAATGCGTTGCCCTATGTGAATAGGGGTAATAGAGACCTTCTCTCTGGTTAGGCACCTGGCTATTCTCCGTGCCGTTGTATTTTGCACGTCTAAAAACTGCAGTGTGTTGTTCCACTGTGCCGAGATAACTGCTGCTGTGTGTTCGCGCAGTTGATTATTTAGCACTCGGAGCTGTGTTTGCGCGGTTTGTTGTCTCGTATACTGCCATTGCCTCATGGCTCGGTTACGTTGTTTAGTTAAGTGTTGTATAGCTACCGGGAGATGCATGTTTGTTTTACCCTGGCGTTGCACTGGTACTGCCACCATTGTTGCATATTAAATAGCTTTCTCAATTTTAATAGTGGCAGTATCAATGTCGTCAACGAAGTTTGCTTTTATATCGGGCATTTGAGTATCTACCGTCCTCTCGAAAAGGTCCCAGTTTGCTTTATTGTAACTGCGCTGAGGTCTGATCGGTGCGCTTTATAGCGGGCCTTCTAGGTTTATGAGTATGGGCAAATGATCGAATGATAGGCCGTTGTAGACCACAAGTGAGATTCGCGCGCCGGCCTGTCACGCAATAACAATGTCCAGTACGTCTGGTGTGGAGTTCGTGTTGAACGGTATATATGTTGGCTCAGTGGGAGCGTGTATTATATAGTCGGATATATTTTCATGCCACAAGACTTTGTTTCCAGCCGCGTTTGTGCTGTTAGAGTTCCAAAAAGGATGTTTGTCTTTGAAATCGCCTGCTATGACTATCCTGTGGTGTAATTGGAGTAAAGTGTTCAGGTCTGCATTGATTAAATCTCCCGGTGGGTTACATTGTTATTATTAATTTTTGTAGTTATTGCACTTGCCTCGAATCTCTGGAGTGGTGGGAGCTGTATTTGATAATGTGAAACATCTCTGTGGACGGCTATGGCTGTTCCTCCCCCTCCCCCCGTGTATCGCGATCAGTACGGTATAAGTAGTACCCTGGCAACGTAGAAAATGAAGCTAGCTACAGTGAAGCAATAAATATTACACAAATAAGCTACCACTAATCATATGGTGCACTGAATGTTCATGTTTTTTTTAAATTTTTCTGTTACATGCCTTATATTACTAACTCCCTAACAATCCACAAACAATTGACACGTTTAGGAACAAACAAAACACACGGATGGCAGAGAAATGACTTGAGAATTTCGCAGCCACAGATCCAGTAACATTTCTAATACATGACCTTGGAACTAAGGTGCCACCTAAACACCCAGTTTTCATTTTTCTTAGTTTTTATTTTTCCCATTAAGATTTCGGGTGTTGGTCTACCTAATAGGTTTCAATTGTTCTTTTTCTTCAAGAGTCAACCTTGAAAATTGCACTTCCATTAGTGAATTTACAAAGTTATCCATCATTATTTAGTCATTGGATTTTATAATACCACCTGTAACACTCTGTTAATGTTCCTAAATCCCCAAAGAACACTAAACTAAGAAACCCGCTCATTTTAGCAATATAAAGCTGCTCTCCGGACTGCTCTAGGCGCGAAAAGAACCGCGCCGGATAAGAACAGGCTCAAGTCCTTCCCCCACTCCCTTGCCACCTTCAGAGCTGCATGTCTTCTGTTACGTGCAGATGCAACAGGCCGGCGCTAATCCTACCGCGCCGAACCATATGCTGTGGGTATCAAGACATCACTTTTACTACCTTATGAACCTTTCTCATATTTTAAAAATAAACTGTCCTTACTTGCGAAAGGCCGTGGTTCATTTATTTCCGTAAGATTTCTTTTAGAGGGGCGCGCGGCTTCGCACCCTTATGACGAAGCGCCCCTGAAGCTGACGTAACTTAAAAATCACAATCTCTCGTCACTTTTGCACACATAAATAAACAAAAGAGTTCACTTTCAAATCACAGTCCTTACTTTCAAATCGAGTCCAATAACGACTGTCCAATAAACTAGCCACGGATTCTTTAATATCTCCACTCACTGTTCCAGAAATTAGCGGAATGTTCTCTAACCATCAAGACGGCACCAGACGTAAGACGAACCTTCCAGTCATCTAACTTTATCCCTTTCGGAAATCCTTTTATCTTCGCGTTGCAGTATATGTACCTTTGTGCGCGCCGGTCGCGCTAGTCGCAACAGTGGCTCGCGACAATACATATTCATGAATAGTTAAATTCTATAAATTAATTTAGCACTTTATAATGTATCAAGGATGTTTTACACACAAAAGCATTAGTTCTATTATCCTTGTTACTTTATTATTGCAATAATGAGGTTTTCTCTTGTTTTTTGTCTTTCAGAGGTCATTATCTCAAGCAACCAGAAGTACGATGGCAGAAATCAAAAGTTCATAATTATTGTATATTGTGCATGTTTCTTGTTTTGGTGATGTGCAGTGATCTTCAGAAACATTAGTAATGTAGCATAAAGCTTTCTTCCCCGCGTATACAGCAATTTAATATGACATCAAATATTTCAAAGTTTGAGTTTCATTTCATATCAGTGGAAAATTTAACAAAACTTTGAGGAATACTGTGACCAAAATGTTCTAAACTTTTAGGAAAAGCGAAGTTATTTTAGGCAGTTGATTGGGTATATTAGTTTTTGTTTTAGTGGTTTTAAATTTAAAATATTTGAGTCATATTAAGTCCATGTAAGGTTAGTAATTTCCAGTTTAACTTACTGCAAAATTATCTTTCCTAAATTACAGCTATTTTGTAATTGTCATTTGATTTCCATGTGATCATATAAAGCAACACTAAGCAAAAAGAAAACACCATGGATATCATTACTTGATTTTCCCAGTATTTATGTTCTGTAGTTATGCTCCCCTGAACAGGATTTAGGCATTGTAATTGTTTTGTTTTGTTTTGAGGATGGGGTTAATATAGTCCATATAATTAGTTGTCATCGAAAACAGAAATACTTAAACAATGGCTTATTAGCTTCGCAGACAACTCCTTCCATGTTGTCTCAAATCTTTAACTCTCATGCTTTTTGTGTTAACTTGTATAAAACACACTTAGCAAATGTGCATTTCAGCCACAGTACTTTCCCTGGTTATGTAACCTAAAATATATGATTTGTGTATTGGTAACGTTTGTGGCAGCATCTGTTTTTGAGCGATAAACTGTGTTTGCCTTGTGTATTACTTCCTTCGCTGTGTCAGTCTACCCCAAGTGTGTGAATTTTCATATACACCAAAATTGGCTGTGGATTTGTACAGAATTCAATTATCTTTGATTTCTATAGAATTTCTTTGTTTATAATTGGCAGCATTGGCTTAAATTAAAATCTTTTTAATGCAGTAATCTCTATGTCATATTATTGTACACACTACACCAAATGATGTACCTGAATAACAATCTCAGAAAAGATCTGGTGAGATTAGAATTGATTTGATAAAGCTTTACAAGTTCTTAAGTTTAATTGCGCATTGCAAGAAATTATTAAAATGTCATTGTGTCATCATCATCATCATCATCATCATCATCATCATCATCATCATCATCATCATCATCGTATGACACTTTTACTTTTATTTCTAGTATTCCATTTATTCTGAAAATATGTACAACATCAGCTGCAACTAGGACCTAAATGCAGTGTTGATTTTTACGTGTAATTTTACTACGCAAAATTTGATGTCATCAAATAGCATCGCTGATGGAGCGTGTTTATATACGATAAACCTAGCGGCTTGTGATCCTATTTGATATGCTGACAGCAGCTTACAGACAGCTTTGTATTACGCGGGCGGCAGACTCACCTCTCAAATAGTATATTTGCCTGCTGGTAGAGGAAGGCTTTGAAGCTGCTGTCAGCACATCAATGCACTGCAAAGCTAATTATGCAGCCATAAAAGTATACCATGAACAATATACGAAATGTTAAGTCAATGAACACTTATTTCACAATGAACATCTCCTTTTCTGTTATAGTAGACATATATGCATATTGTAAACCTGTCACGTAAAATGGAAATATTTCAATTTGATCTCAATTCTTTTCTATCATCCACAGATTCCTCACAACGTAACATCATTACAAACCAGAAAATTAGTAGAAAATGTCCTAGGAATGAAAAGTAAATTAGTGTTACAATATGTACAACGTTTTTATCCAAGTCTAAACAAGAACATATCTCTGGTATGCAGTTTTATGTGCCCATTTTCTTATATTTCCTTTCCCTCTTCCCCTTAAACACTGTATTGCGAGAAGGTATGCTTGATGCCTTTCTGTCATAACATTATTCATTGTTTCTAGATTGGAACCAGTCACTTTATAGCGTCCAGTGTCTCTTTCTGCGAGTAACTGATTCTGTATCTTGGAAATGTTTGATGCACCCATTGGTTTTAAAAGACGCAAGGATACCAACATTATTACACATTTTAATTAAGCGTGAGAATGACAAAAAGTTTATATCCTATAATGATAAAACGTAAGACGTTTAAGTTGCAAACAAAAGCAGGTCAATTTAACGATACCCGGACACTTTTGACATCACTACGCTCTGAGGGACTTGCCTGAATGCCGGATAGCGTTGCATAATCTCCTCTATGCAGCGGTTTAAATTATATTTATATGTTGCACCAATTTTAATGCCGGTACGAAAGTAGCATTCCAACCAGGAAGACAACGTGCTCGGTGTTGATATGCAGGGGAAGCTGGTTGTATTAGTTACAAGCAAACCACACTCAGAGCTGTGATTTAATTACTGTTTCGCAAAAATTACCACTTCTCCATAGAGGGCACTCTGATTTCAAGATAAACTCACCAGCCAACTATGCCGTCATTGTTGCTTAATCGGAGGGTGGGAAATGAATAAAAATGAACACCGTGTATAATGGTGTTGAGACATAACGCAAGTTTTCTTCAATATAGGGTCACCATGTTTTAAGGATGACTCGAGTACACTTGACATTAAATGTACATAGTGTTAAGCACCTCATATATCGCAACACAATTGGGACAAATGGGTTTAGAAAAATGACAAGTTAAAGTGACAATTGCTCGGCATTGATGTAGTATTCTGTGGTACATCTGCTCTCAACATGTACTTGCCATCGTTTAGGAGTAATATTGGTACACAATTTCTGTAATGCTAGCAATTTTAAGGGTGATATAACTTTACTAGCGTGACCCACAGAAGTCTTACATTTGACATGAAACTGACACTGTTAAACATCCTCTCATTGTTCTAAGTTGGGATGAAAAAAGAAAAAAGATGCCTAACCCAATATATGAGCCATCCGTTACATGCAGTGACACAAAAGTCACTTAATTCTGAAAAGTAGAAAAAATGCACATGATTTTGATATATAATGCACTTCTTGCTTCATTCTAGTGAACACATAAGGGAATTGTGGACTGTCAAGAGAAATGATGCTTAGATGTGTGAGCAATTAAATTACACTACTAAATTATTTTATATTAACAACTCAAACACACTGTTCTATCACTTTCACTGCGAAACTAAGATTATGAATGACAGTAATATTTCAGGGTGTAATCTTTCATTGAGTTATTTATGTGACACACATTCAGTTGTATGTCATAGCCTGAGAGGTTTACACCATTGCAGAGGGCTCCAACTGCCATCTTAGTCGTAAAGTGCATTGCTTAGTCTTGCCAAGTTAAAGTAAGCCCTTTACCCAAACACTTGATGTGCACATTAAGCTAATTATACTTCACCGATAACTACAGTACGCGCATGTTTTCCTGAGCGCTGGATTTACGATGTGGTGCGGGCAGAGGGGAAGAAGCTAAAACTATCGCTCTTTTGTTTCTGCAGTGTGGTAAACCTTGAGAAACACAGTTCAGCAAAATAGCGTGTAAGATAAGCGAAGATATCACAAGTAACGTTTCATCCTCTGAAAACATTCCTTAGTTTTGCCCACCAGCTCAAGTGCATTCAGATCACAGTTATACGGAGGTAGACGAATAATAATGTGTGCCCTTTTGAGAGCCATAACATCCACAAATGTTCATACAAATCATTTTGAAGTAAATGCTGATGTACATTACCCCCACACTCATAACAGGGATAAACTGGCAATTCGAGCGCACCACACGAGCCTTTGTGAAGGAGGCTTTAACTACAACGGGATAATGTTATACAATAAAGTTCCAAATTCATTTAAACTAGCTGCATCATTAAAACACTTTAAGAACAGGGCTAAGACATTTTTGCATGCACACTGATTTTATACGATTAATGAATTTTAGACCTATAACCATGTAAATGAGCACTGGGAGCATAATACATTCACAAACCTGTAATATTTATAGTATGACATTTATTGTAGTAAATTAGTCTATGCAAATACAACATGAAACCACAGAAAAGCTGCTTACTGTGTATATTTTATGTAATCAGTTTGACTTTATGTATATAATTAATACATTTTAACGTGTCTCATAACATGTATATGTTGCCAAGGACGAACTAAAAATTCTAATTCTAATTCTAACATAGGATTCTTGTAAAATGGTTAGCTAAAAAACCTCGAAATTGATCAAAACGACATTTGGCGGACATGATAAAGCTTAGCGTATTAGCCACTAAATGTCAGTGTATAGCGCATTTCAGATTTTAAAGTTGTCATCTATGCTCACGGAGTGAACATATTGTACCGCGCACATATTGTACATGAAATGTTCTCTTTATGGAAGATACATTATGCATTAAATTTTCTTTTTAAAACTGCACACTTTCTTTTTATTTTTCAGCATTTCTAACTGTATTTATATGTGTCCTTGAAACATTTAAAAATTCAGCGCTGTAATATTCTTGTGTTGCAAAGACAAAGTTAAGCTTCGTACAATTTTAAATGAATGATATAGTTTTTATACATTTGATATTTTTCATAGTAATTTATTTTGCGCATGTGAATGATAATTCAACCAAAGTGATTAAAAGTATATCGAGTATTCATTATATATAATCATCGTCATCGCCCGCCTCGGTATCGCGGTGGTAGAGTGTCTGCCTCACGTTCAAGAGGTCCCGAGTTCGAACCTCGGTGAGGGCGAGTTACCTGGATAAGGGTTTTCCCGGGGCTTTCCCTTAGCCAGAAATACGAATGTCGGATAACTCTAGGCTATATGGACGCCGAGCTCATTTGAGCATCATTTCACGCATTCCATTCATCGTCCGATATGACTTAACGTTGGAGGACGTAAAATTACAAAAAAAAAAAAAAAAAAAAAAAAATAGTAATTTAGTAAACTTATGTCTACGGTTGCTGATACTACCTCATCTACTAATTTGTAAGGTTTACTACATTTTTAATGTCATAAATAAATCACAAATTTCATCTTTCTTTCTGAATATCTTTTTGTAAACTTATGCTGAAAATAATGCAAGTACTATGAAGCTTTTCAAATTTTTATTAAACATATGCATTAACACAGTTGCTTTGTCCTCGTTTTAAAGAGATAGTGCTATTTTTGTGCATAGTTGTTGGTGTACTCTAAAATTGATATAAACATACATACCTACCTACCCACCTACCCACACACCCACCTACCTACCTACCTACCCACCTACCCACACACCCACCTACCCACACACCCACCTACCCACCTACCTACCTACCCACCTACCTACCCACCTACCCACACACCCACCTACCTACCTACCCACCTACCCACCTACCTACCTATCTACCGACCCACCTACCTACCCGCATACCCACACCCCCACCTACCCACCTACCTACCCACCTACCTACCTACCTACCTACCTACCCACCTACCCACACACCCACCTACCTACCTACCTACCTACCCACCTACCCACACACCCACCTACCCACCTACCCACACACCCACCTACCTACCTACCTACCTACCTACCTACCTACCTACCTACCCACATACCTGCCCTCCTACTTGCCTGCCTGTCTGCCTGTCTGCCTGCCCGCCTGCCTGCCTGGCCGCCCTCCCGCCCGTCCGCCCGCCCGCCCACCGACCGACCGACCGGCCGACCGGCAGACATACATACATACATACATACATACATACATACATACATACATACATACATACATACATACATACATACATACATACATACATACATACATACATACATACATACATACATACATACATACATACATACATACATACATACATACATACATACATGCATGCATGCATGCATGCATGCATGCATGCATGCATACATACATACATACATACATACATACATACATACATACATACATACATACATACATACATACATACATACATACATACATACATACATACATACATACATACATACATACATACATACATACATACATACATACATACATACATACATACATACATACATACATACATACATACATACATACATACATACATACATACATACATACATACATACATACATACATACATACATACATACATACATACATACATACATACATACATACATACATACATACATACATACATACATACAGGGGCCCAAATGACCTGGTTGTCGACGGGCCCTTAAACTCCACACTCACTCACTCATTACATACATACATACATACATACATACATACATACATACATACATACATACATACATACATACATACATACATACATACATACATACATACATACATACATACATACATACATACATACATACATTTACATACATACATACATACATTTACATACATACATACATTTACATACATACATACATTTACATACATACATATATACGTACAGACATACATACCTACATACGTACATACGTGCGCGCGCACGCACACACGCCCACACGCACACGCACGCACAAACACACACATACATTTCTTTAGTGGTGCTTTTGTCCTCTTTTACAATTTTCTTCCAGGAAATATTTCAACATTCTGTGTACCACGGACTTGCATTGCACGAAGCCTTATGGTATTTCTTCCTATTTACCTGTATTTACAGAATCAGTATTTTAGTGTTAAGTTACCCTTCTTGTAATTATTACAGTAAGAAGCTTTGTAATTCCAACTTGAGAGAAAGGGAATGCAGATGTATTGCATAACCTCAAGAGAATCTTGAGTGGACTCACTCTCTCGTTTCTTAAAGTTGTGATTATTTTTTAAAGAAAAGATTACTCTTGGGCAAAAGGAATATTAAAGCTATAATGCTTTGTGGAAGACATAATTATTTACATTTAAGAGAAAAAAGTTCAACTTGACAAGTGCATTCTTTAAAAATTCTTTCATAAATTAATTGATCAACTTCTTTGGAAGTCACATCTTGCACACTGATGAATAGTTTACCGCACGCATCCTCAGCGTACCTGACACGTATAATTCTAATATACGATACTTAAAATGTGCCATAAACTGTTCATGAGTGTGCGACGTGTGACTTCGAAAGAAGCTGGATTTTATCAGTTGCTGAACACAGGAAACGAAGGGTGGGCGGAAGTGGATGCACCATAGCTCGGTTGCATTAGAAGCCGAATACATTACCGACCTCGGTATCCTTAGTTCCAAACGGTGCTGGGGGAAAGGTTCAGGTAGGGCGCCCTATGGGGCTTGAACCTCCATCACGGAGTTAATAATCTGGTATTAATCTGTGCTGCCTACGCATTTAATTAGATGGACTCCAGCACTCTTCTCATTTGAAACACATAACACTAATGTAACACTTTAATATTAAGGATGGACAATATTTAACTTCAACCAATGCATCAATAGAATACAGTCATTAGGCCTATTGAAATAATTTCTTAGAGACGACTGGCCGACGTCAATTCTGTCATATTAGGTACTGGGCAGGTGACCTTAGTCTAAAGAGCTCTGAATGCCAGTAAGAGGGCTGTTCTATTAAGATTGATCATAATCTTTTTACGGTCATAACTTTTCGCACTAAAATTTGATCTTATTATATTCTGTTAGCTTAATGTGAAACAAATACGCCGTAGTAGTTTCATTGCTGGTACTCCTGGTTCCCGCCTGTGAGAACTGGCAAGTTCAGATACGTACATTATCGCCTACCGCTACAATGGATGTAACACGCGAGGTGCAATATGCGGCTTTGAAATTCAGCTTTCGTCTCAACAAATCTTCAGTTGAGTCCTATTCAATGTTACAGGAGGCATATGGAGAGTCTGTTCTTCCCTACAGCACAGCTCGAAGGTGGTTTAGAATGTTTAAAGAGGGGGATAGTCAATTTCAAAGGAAGGTGGACCCGGTGCTCCAGTTACTGCTCTTACGCAAGAAAACATCAACACTGCTGCTGCCATTGTAAGAGAGGATTGACAAATTACCTTAAGATCACTTTCTGAAATACTGAACATTTCATTGGGTGCCACCCACACGTTGGTGACAGAAACATTATACATGAGACGTGTTTGTGCACGATGGGTTCCAATTCTGTTGATACCGAACAAAAGGACATTCGCGTGCAGGTCTGTATGCAGTTAAAGTTGGTGTTAGAGCAAGATCCGGAGTTTCTTTCAAACGTAATCACTGTCGATGAAACTTGGCTACATCATTTTGATCCTGAGGGCAAACAGCAAAGCTCAGTGTGGAAATCTTCTTCATCACCAACCCCTAAAAATGCAAAAGTGGTTGCTTCTGCTGGGAAAGTTATGGTCATCTCATTCTTTGATATCTATTCATGGAATGGTTTATCAGCAAGTTGTAGCTGCACACACATCAGTAACTGGACAATACTACAGGGATGCCCTCAAAACATTGCAAGTCCATATCAGGTACAAAAGACCACATTTCCGTGAAGCAGGCTAGATGCTGCACTACGATAATGCGCGGCCGTATATTGCCAATGTTGTTGCTGAATATCTTGCAAATATCAACGTGAAGTGCATCCCTTACCCTCCCTATAGTCCGGAATCAGTCTCATGTGACTTTTTCCCATTTCCTAACTGGAAGAAACGCCTTCGTGGAAGGCATTATCCGTCATCAGAAGTAGTGGTGAAGGCTGCGGAGGCGATTTTGAAGAATATCTCAAAAATGGTTTCCAGCATGTCTTTGAAGACTGGCAGAAATGCTGGGACAAGTGCGTCGCATACAGGGGAGACTATTTTGAGAAGGGCTATCAAAATTATGAGGATGGGTAAAGGTACGTTGTCAAAAATATTGTGATCATTCTTTATTGAACAGTCCTCGTATACTTACAAATAGTTTTCCTATTTCATTATAGTTTAAATAAAAAAGTAGCAAGGCTTTTAATGACTAGGTTAAGTGTTGGGTAAAACATTGTCTGGTACAAGAGATATTTATACACTCGTGGAAATTAACAAACTTACCACTCGCGGATAAAACATGTCTTGATTAAACACTACACGTGACAGAAGCTGGTTGATTTGTTTGTAATGTTACAGATGATAGCTACAACCTGTCTGGCGCTACACATCAAGAGACCAGTATTGGACACGGCCTTTACTTGGACTCTCATGCCTGCAACTTACGTCTCTGTCATTTCCGTCAACGTCGTCATGTGGATTGACTCTATCTTCATACAAGAAGTTGGTGTTATAATGGTACTATTCTTTCAAACTCTGTGTTGCTCTAACCATTAGGGATCTGACAAACACTTAAACGTTGTATATAACAATGAGCTGTAACCATTTACCACAGTTTGTGCTGCGCTGTATGGGACCATAATGTAATTCAGAGACAGGAAAGGAAAGTACGTCACTACTGCCAACATCCCCATAACTAAAGTTCACCATATAATTTGATAAAACATAGCAAATTTATTTTGAAAAAGAAGAGAAACATCAACATCCAAACACACACGACTGTCACTTTACCGCTCAATGATTCTTTGCCTTCTTTGGAGCATATTCGTTGTTTTGATTTTTTCTTGTTTATTTGCTTGGTTTCCGAAACATAATGATGAATTTAAGTCCCATCAACAGGCCAATGCGGAATGTCCTTCGGATAAATATAAAAAGCTCCAATCACAGCTTCGAATTTCAAAGCCATCGCCTTACGGACTGAGTAACTATATGCTATCGGCCGCTCGAGCGTTCACATTAGAGAAACCGAAGTTGTTTTGTTGGGAAAGAGTCGAGTTGACAAGAAGCGGGAATAGGGGAATCTCCTCGCCTTGTTTATTGGCTGGCGGGACGGCAGTAGCACGCCTTCAATAGATGTTGCTACGCAAAAGACATTTCGATATGTTTTCAGTTCTGAAAGGATCTGTCGAGTCCGGCAGCATTATATAAAAGCCCATGTAAGTTCGAAGAGTAGTAAGATAGTGCTTGGGCTGAGTGTGGCAGGTCGTGATGAGAAATCGCCGAGCTGTGGAATCGGCTGCGAAACAGTTAAGTCTGAATATCGGGGTTGTGTAGAGAATCAGTTTGTGTACCTCAGAGAGATAGCTCAGGCGGTTTCGTCTGTGGCTCGCACACGGTAGTCCCAGGTTCAGTACCCGTGGCCCACCTACCTGACCCATGTGTTATATTGGGGGTCTTCTCAGGTTACTAGGCGAATGCTGGGTAGGTCAATTAAATCCCCCGGATTTCGGACCCTCTATTTCATATCCATTTTCATTTCGTGTCATCTCTCATCTGGTAGTCTCTTTCAGGATTGAGGTGTCGGTAGGAGTGTCAGAGGTGCATGGCAGGATGATATGCTCTGAGTGAGCCACTTCCTTCTCCGGTATATCAGTTGCCGGTCTCCAAAACTAATGCTGGGACCGCCTTCGAAACACAGTATGGGGAAATGACCGTTGTCCTGGCCTAGCGGGGAGGTTTCCACCCAAGTAAAATGTTAGGGCCTTGCCCTCTGCACTGTAGTGGCTCTATGAGACGGCCGCTCTCCATCTCCTCTCGTCTCGCCCTTACTCCGGGGATGCTTCACTTGGGAGCATAAGATACAACAGAACAAGATTGGTCGCAGTGCCGAATTCAAATTATGATCACTTGTGGTCTGACCCTGTGTGACCCACCAATTTCTAATCTTCTTCTCCGCTGTTGCTGACGCTAAAGTAATATCTATATTTTCTTCAGCACCTGCTCTATTTTGAAAAGTTGGTGGATTACCATCTGCTCTATTTTGAAAAGATGGTAATCCACCAACTTTTCAAAATAGAGCAGGTGCTGAAGAAAATATAGATATTACTTTAGCGTCAGCAACAGCGGAGAATAAGATTAGAAATTGGTGGGTCACACAGGGTAAGACCACAAGTGATCATAAATTGATTTATTTTGATTATATATTGAATGGGGAAGTAATTCAAGAAGAACATGAAATAGAATTACGTTATATTATAAAAGAGCAAATTGGGATAAGATGAAGCAAGTATTTAAGGATTTAAATTTACAGTATACGGGAATATCAGTGGATTTGGATGCAATAAATTTAACACAAGCAATAAAAGTAGCTGTATCAAAATCCGTTCCAAAGATAACAATTTCTAATAATAAGGATAAAATAAAATGGACAGATAGATTGCAGAAGCTGAGATCGTTAGCAAGGAAATTAAGAAGAATATATCAAAAATCAAACATACATACGGAAAGAGAAGAGAACTTAAAGAATTATAGGGAGGCCAAACAAAAGTATAAACAATTATTAGAAGACACCAGAAAACAACATTGGGAACAGTTCGTTGAAAATAATTTAAAACAAGATGTCTGGGGACAACCGTATAAAATTATTATGGATAAAATTAAGAAGCCAGAAATCTTAACCACATTATATAAGGGTAATGGAGAGATGACAGAAAGCGGGAAAGAATCGGTGGAATTGTTATTACATACGTTATTGCCAGATGATAAAGAGGAAGAAGATGATATTCATGTTGAAAAAAGAAACCAGATGATGTTGCAGTATACAGGAAATCCTGTTTATCCCTTTGATATTACAGAAATAAAATTAATTCTGCAGAAGTTAAAAAAGAAGAAGGCACCTGGTCCAGATGGTATTATAAATGAAGTCTTGTATAATCTACGAGAAGAAATTGTCTTGATTTTGTGTTTCTTGTTTAATGACTGTTTGGCAAGAGGGAGATTTCCAAACTTGTGGAAGGAGGCAAAGGTTGTAATTTTGTGCAAAGGAGCAGATAAGGACAGAACGCAACCAAAATCTTTCAGACCAGTATGTTTATTAAATGCTATTGGCAAGATCTTTGAACAGTTAATATATAAAAGAATAATGGAAAATAGGTTGATGCTGGGTATGAATAATAAACAATTTGGTTTCAGAAAGGGATATTCAACTGAGGATGCAATATTAAAAATTCAAGAAACAGTGTCAAAAAGCCAAAAGAATTATGTAATTGGATTATTTGTGGACATATCGGGCGCTTTTGATAATTTATGGTGGCCGTATTTTTTCGGCATTTTAAAAGACAAGAAATATTCAAGTACTATTTATAATTTATTAAAGGATTATTGTTCCAATAGAGAAGTATTCATTGGTGGATCAAATTTTGAAACTAGGAAGAAGATAACCAAGGGTTGCCCTCAGGTTTCTATCTTGGGGCCCCTTTTTTGGGATATTCTATCAGAAGATTTATTAGAACTACTGGAAAGAGATCATAAGGTTTTGGATGTAATAGCGTATGCTGATGACATAGTCATAATGATGGATGGACAGAGCAGACTAGAGCTAGAAAATAAAGCAAGAGAAGTTACAAATACATTATCAAATTGGTGTTTCAGAACAAAACTAAAAATTGCACCAAACAAGTCAAATTATGTGCTTTTTAAGGGAAATTTAAAGCGGGATCCTACAGTGAAGATAAATAATCAGAACATTAAACGGGAAAAAGAGATGAGATATTTGGGTATCATGATAGATGAAAAATTTCATTTCAGAAAACACACGGAGTATATTTGGCAGAAAACAGAGAAAATAATGCTAAAGCTAGCAAGAATAACCAATTTAAATTTTGTACTTCCATTGCGTAACATACAGATATATCATAACACCATTTTTGCTTCAATTATGACGTATGCGGCAGCAGTTTGGGCAGAAAGGATGGATGATGTGCAAATAAGAAGACTGTTGAGAAGAACGCAAAGAAAAGTATTATTACGTCTGACAGGAGCTGTAAAAACAACACCAACTATGGCATTGCTAGTAACAACGGCCATTTGACCGATTGATTTATTAATAAGATTGAAGGGCGCAAAATTTTGGGCGAAAAAAGGAAACTTAGAAAAAGTTTATAATATAACTGGAGTCAGAACAAACAAATCTTGGGTGATTAAAAATAGTTTAAAAGATAAATGGCAAAATGAATGGACAGAAAGTCTAGAAGGTAGAAGAGTGTTTGAAATTTTTCAGAACGTCAAAGAGAGATTAAAATTGAATTTTATTCAACCAACAAAGGGATTTATACATTATATAACAGGACACGGACCTTATAAGACCTATTGGAAGAAAATCAATAAAACTGAAAATGATATATGTGATTTATGCAACAAACAAGATAATCCTGAACATGTAGTATTTGAATGTGGAAGATATGCAATTCACCAACAAGAAGAGAGGCATGCGCTAGCAGGATATATCGTATATGACATAATTCGAGATCAACAATTGGTAAATAAATTACAAGTTTTGACTAACTTTGTAAGTAAGAAAGCATGGGAGGTAAAAATATTCAAAGGAGAAAGAGTTGATAATAGGCGAAGAATAGTACAAGATCCAAGAAGGAGTTCTAGAATACAAAATAGGATAAGACGGGAAGAATTATTGAATAATCTAACAATGGAGTTGACTGCATGGGCGGCGGAGGGAGAGAGTGATGGCAGAGGCCATGGTGGACTACAGAATTAATAGATTTAGATGTAGATTTAGGAAATAAGGATTTTGTAATTTTTATAGTTGTTTTCTTTTGTTTTTTGCTTTTTTTTGTGTTTATTTCTGTTATTTTATTTCATTTTATTTTTGTAGAGTAGTTTTCTGAGAGATTTGTATAATTATAACATTTGTAAGGACTTTATGGAAAAATAAAGAGAAAATTTGGATATGTGCCCCGGTATAGTTCTCTAGGTGCCGGGGTAGAATATTCAGATTTTATTTATTTATTTATTTAGTGCCGAATTCCCTCAAAAAAAAATTACTAGTAGTATAAAGGTTGCACAGAAAAGAAACATCAGAAACATTGTAGAGAAGAGTGGAATTGTCAAAATAAAGCAATTTAAGATGCACTTTTGTCTCCTTTTGCCACAGAATGTTTCCCAACATTTAAACTCTGAAGCAATATCCAGCTTTTGGCATAAATGCAACATCTCAAGTTATCACAACCAAAAGAAAAATGCGAATCATTGAAATACACTGTAGTTTTCTCCTTTTTAGCGAAAACACATTGAAGGAGAAGTGCCGAATCCAATCAAAGCTATGAAATCAGTACTAAATTTGTTTTGATGTTACACGTACACTAAATATATTAAAATTAACATGTGTTTCAGGGGCTTGCGTTCAGCAGAGTAGCACTTATGTTGTACATGATATGCGTCGTTACCCAACCTTCGTACGAGGATGTAGATCTTTTGACACATGTTAAGTTTTATATGAACATTGTGGCAGTCGTCTTCCATCTGGTACATGTGTTCTGGCAAGGTTCTGTCAGCTTGAGATATGCACACGAAAACATTACTGCAATAGCCATACATCGTTTGGATGAGGAAACGAGAGAACCGACGAAATATATAATAGTAAGGTTGACTGAACAAGAGGACTCCAACGATGAAATAGCTCAAGATCAAGCATAACTGCTGTAAACACATGTTATGATGTCAGTGAACAAAGAAAATAAAAGTATAATTTAGAGTGCTTTCAATTTCTCTACCGTTTACCTAATAGATGGTGCATTACACCCAAAAAGTCTACATCCAAATTTCATTGAAAATACACCTTTTAAAGGACCTTGTATAAAAATAGCACTTTTTCTGCCTTTGGCCAACATGTAGTGACTGTACAAACATTGAAATACAATAATTTGTTACAAACTCGATCTACCTTTTCAAGAAATTTTAAGTTCCTCACATCACCCTATTTGCCACAAGTTTCGAAAATATTCGAAAATATTTTTGCATCGTCAGTCGATTTGTTTATTCCTGTTATCGTCACTGCCGCTAGGTGACTGATTATTTCTGTACTTATTGCCAATTTCTGATAATATAACAATATTACTGAGAGAATCTATTGGCGGTATTTTGAAACTCTTTATGCTATTTCTATTTCCTAAAATAAATATTCTCTTCCAAAACATTAAATCTATTGAAGAATTTAATTGCTTTAGTAATTAACTTTTGGATTTATTTCAGGGCTGAAGGGCCAAAAATGATATGCCACAACCGATTGATCAGTCATTTAATACCCAATATTTATAAAATGTTGCTTTATTCTGGTTTATAAATTACGATTTGTCTTTCCAATGTAATCCTGGTCACAATCAAAACAGTAACATTTTTACTTTTATTTTGAGGTGCCAAGATTAACCGAAATTTAAAAAGGTGAGACTTTTTTACTAGCCAAGGTAAGTAATTCTTTTAAGATTACAATTATATTTTTTTCAGATTGAAACATGATTAGCAATTACGTAGAAAATAAAGCTAGCTACAGTGCAGCAATAAATATTATACAAACATAAATATTTGTTACAAAGGCTTCACTTATCTTAAGAAATTGGTGTTAATACTTCTTTCTAATGGAGATCGATTTCAAAAACAGATTGTTTTCATCATCAGTCAACTCCGTTGTCAAGGATTCCGGTTACCACCGTTTACTTTTTTTTTTTTTTTTTTTTTAATATTACCAACATCTGAAAACGAAACAAAACTAAAACAGAATCAACTGCCGGTATTTCAAAGTTTATTACGCGATGCTTATTTTTTAAAATAAATATCTTTTCCGAAACTATTAAATCTATCGGGCCATTTAATTGTATTAATAATTTAACTTCAGGATTTATTTCATGGTTAAATGACCAAAAATGATCTGCTACGGTGAGTTATCAGTTTGTTTATTCTTTATGTTACAAAAATGTTCTTTCTTTCTGGTTTCCAAATTACGTGTCGTCTTTCTTATATTAACCTGATCATAATCTAAACAACTAAATTGATAAATACCAGATTTTTTATTATTAGGCATTTTACATTTTTAGAAAAATGTAAATGTTTAATACTACCTATATTTATTTTGAGGAACTTAAAGTACACCAACTTCTTTGAAAAAAATTGAAAATGCTCATTAACCCAAGGATGGTAAGTAAATTTTTTAAAATTATAATCGTCTTTTATTTTTTAAGGGTAGAAATCTCATTAACAGTTTTTGATGAACTTAAGATAAGTGAAGCCTTTGTATCAAATATTTATATTTGTGTAATGATTAACAATTTTTGTAAATTTACATTTTTTAACTCTTCAATATATAAAATATTTATTTAAGTCGTTAATTAAAGCAGTGTTAACAATGCGTTTATATTCTCTATTAAATTAATTTATATTTATTGGCACATTTTTAACTTATAGATTAAACTATTAAAAACAGCAAGTTCATGTGAAAAAGGGTTGAAACTTTTATATGTATATAATTATCAGTACCTATGAGTAGATTTCTTATACATACCAAAGTTTAGTTTAGTGTTATAGTTTATTGTCTTTAGGTCTATGTAAGGAAGACAGCCATTATTTTCTATTTCTATTGTGAACTTTATAGCTCTATCTTGTAAATTTAGAAGTTTTAAAGCATCAGTTATATGTTTACCAGGAAAAATAACAAAAACGTCATCTGCATATCTTTACCAAATGTTAAATATTACAACAGAAACAATCATAATTGCTAAATATGCAAAAACTTATTTGTGAAACTTGCCCTGTGTATTGCGAGGAATTGGTGCACTGAGAACCATAAAGGCTCAGCGCACAGAAACATAGTTTTGAGAAAAATAATTGTTTGGAGGTACCACTTGTCAACATGATATAAAAGAGCAAATTCAGCGGCCATCACTAGATAAAAGTTGAACAGCGCAAAGCAAACACAATGATACGTTCTGCTTTGGGTTCTTATGTAACGGAATATTAGGAAAACTGGCGAGACAGCTTCTTAAGAATGTTTCATTTAATCAAAGAGGGCCTAAAGCACAGCTACAGCAGGTTGACCACAAGGTTGGTAGATGTCAGGAGCAATGCTGAAACCTCAAAATCGACGATGTTGTGTTTTAGGCGCTCATTGTTTTAAGCATCTCAATTCATTACTTCTTGAAAAGATAAGTTTGTAACAAGTTATATTTTAAAATAATACTTGTATTGTTTCACTGTTAATAACTTCGATTTTTATGTATTTTAGATCGCATTGCATTTTACAGAAATGTAATATCGAGATTTCACTGGAAATAAATGCTTTGTCGTCCCTTTCTTCCGAAAACCTCTTTAGACACTACTCTTGTATGAGCTTAACTCAAAAATGAAACATCGGTTACAGTATATTAACCTAGCTGTTTAACATTAGGCCTTACAAAGTTACAACACAAAGAATTTTAAAATAAATATCCCCTAACGAAACTACCTTTACATGGAAAAACCTTCAAAAATATTTATTTTTGCGTAAACTATCTAACATTTTGATCAAGTACTTTCAAATTTAAAGTATGCATTGAATTTTCTGGGAATGTCCTATGAAGCCTCTATTATTGGTAAAATGCAAGAGATACACAAAGTCTTAGTATACAGGATATCACAAAAAGGTGTACAAAATTTATGAAAACATTTCCTGTAGACAGAGAATAAAAAATGTTTTATGAACATATCTCCAGGATTTCTTTATTTCCTTTGTGGAGCAATCTTTCCAAACCGATTTCAACAAAACAACACTCAATAACGGCACCGCAGAAAAACAGGAAATTCCAGCATACGTTCAAAATTGCCTCTATTAGCTCCAATACATCCGACAACCCCACATCAAAACGTGAAGTGTATCGAACCATAAAAGAAATAATGTTCAAATGAGTACAGGGTACATTGAGCTTAGTGTTACCAGACATTCATATTTCAGGATAGGGAAATCCTCCAACGTTAAGTTATATCGGACGATGAGTGAAATGATGTACAAATGAGTACAGGGTACATAGAGATTGCTTAGAGGTACCTGATATTCATTTTTCAGGATAAGGTAGAACCTGCAACAATAAGTTATATCGGACGGTGAATGAAATGATATAAAAATGAGTCTAGGATACATAGAGCTTAGAGTTACCTGACATTTATCTTTCAGGATAAGGGAAAACTGTGCAAGAACTTTATCCAGATAACTCAGCATGACTGAGATTGGAACTCAGAATCTCTTGAACGTGAGGCAGACACGCTACCAAGTACGCTACCAAGTTTAGCGAAACAAATGAGATGTGTACATCGTCTCATACAACAAAAGTAACAGCTAAGAATCAGATAGTCTTAAGGTCAGCAGCATACAGCCCTGACATAGCACCTTATTATTTGCTTTCTTTTTCTGTTCTTTTTATAATTCTTTCATCAGATGCAGCAATGGAATTTCATAAAAAGTCTAAAGTTCCTCCGAAAGTGGTATCACTGCATTAAGGACTGTCTTCAAAGATATATTAATGTTAAATATGTAACCAGATTTTCTATTCGCAGCAGATAGGATGTACGTTAACTGTTTCGAAGATCTAGGTCGGGAAACCAGATATAACAGCGTTATTTGGATGTAGTTTAAATTGTTTCTTGATTATTGTGTCTGCTTAAATAAGAGTCATGAGATCTCTCGTTTTCTGGTGTGTTTCCAGTGAAGTAGCATTTTGGATAAGTTCAATTTTGTGATATATAATTTAATTGTATAATCTGGATTATATTTTACTCGAACTTTCTTTCCTAGTCAATCATTGCAGGTTACCTTCAGCATATCGATAAATCCTTACTTCCTTAATAAATAGTTTCCGTTAATTACATGAAATTGCTCACTCCTGTACGTCTACTCATCACTATCTAAACTTTTTTCCCCCTCTATCGTGTTTTTATCATCAAGATTACACAACACATCTTTTTTGAATATTATTGATTTTATGTTACTATCGCTACCCATATATTACTTTTACGATTGGCCGATTTCCTACGTCACCACATTACGTAATACAATTATTACTACGGCCCATCACAAAATTATATATATATATATATATATATATATATATATATATATATATATATATACATATACATATATATATATTACACAATTTTTTATAAATTTATAATGTTTTAAAACCTTTTCTAAATATAAAACGAAACTACTGTTTAAATATAAATATTTTGAGGAATAATAGAATATCTTGTATTTCTGAAAATAACATATAATTGATTTTCTGAAAGTATTTGTCACTCTGTATATTAAAATGGTACATGTTGACTAGATCTACTGTGCTGGCCTCTACAGACATTATCAATCTCATTGATTTCCACAAAATTGAAAAAAGAAATGTAAATTGAGCTTTCTGGGGATATTAAATATAGAATTGACAAAGGCAGAAGAGCAATATCTATGCTAAATGGAGTTTTATGGAACAAGAGTACAGCTTTAGAAACCAAATTAAAGATGTGTAAGTCAATAATTAGACGTTGGTGAACTTTTGTGGCAGAGACTACTACAGTGAATATTGTGACTTTGTGGGTTCGTGAAATTGAAAGTCCAATTGCACAAACTCAAAATGTTCTTTATTTCTACCGAATTACAGCTGGACACTTGCCAATTACACTGAATTACGTAGCACACAAAATTACAATTCACCAGTTCTGTCTGTCACAGGTCCACGCTGCACTCGCATTTACACGCAACTCCGCCGATGCACGTACACAGTCTTCCGGTCCGTTTCCTCACTGGGCGCTCCTCACGGCTGCTCGCCAAGAACTGACTCTCTCCAGCCCGGCGCGTCGCTTATATAAGACCAACTGACCTATCTAGAACGTTCCGGGTTAGATGAAATATCCCGACTGTTCCAGACCTCAGGGGGAGGGGAAAGAGGCGGCCAGCGACCGGTGACACTTCCCTCACCATCCCCTTCAGTGAATGCTACAAGATAAAAGGGTAGGCGTGGCCTGAATGCCTTCTGTCACCCACACAGCTGCTAGCTGGCCGTGCTTTCCGGTAATTAGGTGACAATGTGAATTTTAATTTAAAATTGTGTACCGAAATGGACAGTTTTGGGAAATCCACTAATCACTCTAAATTGGAACAAAAATCCTAACAAAAGGTAAGAGAAACCATGAATGCTAAAATTCAAGTTTAGATTTTATAAGATATAAATAATGAAGTTCGCTTTGTCATTCGGAATGACATTTTGTCAAATTCGAACATTGACCACATTATCAGTTTAATTAAACATTTTTAAAATATTAGTGGTGGGATGTTATTGAATTAAATTTGTGCTACAGTATTAACATTTCACGAAACTACTCTTTGAAGAGACTAGTATTTAAAATATAGAACAGTACTTTATCAACTATAATAATAATAATAATAATAATAATAATAATAATAATAATAATAATAATAATAATAATAATAATAATAATAATAATAATAATAATAATAATAATAATAATAATAATAATAATAATAATAATAATAATAATAATAATAATAATAATAATAATAATAATAATAATAATAATAATAATAATAATAATAATAATAATAATAATAATAATAATAATAATAATAATAATAATAATAATAATAATAATAATAATAATAATAATAATAATAATAATAATAATAATAATAATAATAATAATAATAATAATAATAATAATAATAATAATAATAATAATAATAATAATAATAATAATAATAATAATAATAATAATAATAATAATAATAATAATAATAATAATAATAATAATAATAATAATAATAATAATAATAATAATAATAATAATAATAATAATAATAATAATAAATATTTAATTTATTCAAATATGAAATACCTACAAGGTAAAAAAGTATATTTTAGAAATTGTGAATGTAAACTTTCTTAAGGGGGCTTACCTCTCAGAAACTTTTACAAATGACCAAATAATGCCGAAAGAGAGCCTAGTTTTCCAAACATAAACGTTCAAGTGGGAAGAAACTTCACCAGGCAGAATCATCAGTCGGTATTTGAAACCCTGTCTCTGGGAGAAGCACAAACATCACCCATCTTCGTACACTAGAGCAACGGGCTGCAGAGCATACTGTGACGTTAATATTTTGATACACTTTTGAAAAAGACAAAATTGGTAAAAATGTGTTATTTGGAAGAAGGAATAATATCGGTACAGGCGACATCCGGTCGTGTAGGTTTGTAAGTCATGCTGGGCTGTTAGGCGGAGGTCGAAAGCCCTACTGACATAACTGACGAAGCAGTGAGTCAGTCGCTGCTTCGGCAGAGTTTCGGCATTTAAACCAAGGCGCGAGTAGTCTCGCACGTGCTACCGGAATCTGCGTCGCCCGATTCTCTGACGGCCACGTCTGTAATCTTCAAGAATGAACATCAAAAAGCAATGAGCAGGAACCTTAGGCCACGTAAAAGCCACAGTTGTCATCGAGTAGATAATTTCTTTTTGTTTTGGGTAGATTGTAGAATAAAGGTTATTTAACCAGAACTACATGTTGAATTTTAACTTAAGCCAACCCAGCCTGGTAACCCAGACCTTGGTAGGAACATCTCCCTCCTGAGCTACCCTCCCTCTCTAGTAACGTTAAATGGGAAAGTGTAATTTACCTGCCAGTTGTCGCAACCGTGAACGTTACAATACTAATATTCCTCACTTTTAATGGAGAGAAAAAGGGGAATCGCAAGGTACAATACAAAGACTTCCAGTGCAATAAAAAATCTTAATTAGTACTTTTATTCCAAAAAATAATTGTATAAGAAATAAACATATCTGAGAAAAATATTACCAACAACGACTAAATGATCAAATGATTCTGAAACTGCGACTCTTTCTTTTGTTCCCGACAGTGCATCCCTAGCTTGCCCTCAAGATTGTCTTCAGAACTGAGTTATTCCTTAAACTGAAAGGAGGGTCATTGACCAAAGCGAGTGAACATCTTCCTTGGGATGGTAGAACTTTCGTCAATTTTTTATGTTCTCAGAAACATGTCTAATGGTTCCGATTAAAATGCTGCATGTTTGAGACACGACAAATTTTAATTCTCTGGAATAGGCGACAGACACCTCTTTAATTTCAATGCTTACTTAACTAAGAAACCATGGTATCAGAAAAAAATAACACAAGGTTACAAGAGACGTATGCAACTTCCGCAATTTCTACTTTCCTTATATCAGCTATTTTCGAAACATCTCATGCTATATAAAACGTTTTATGCACTTTTGACAGTCTCAAAGTTGCAAGTTGTTTTACTTTTCAGGTGCATAATTTTATAAGAAACCTGTTTTTTGTTTTATTTATTAGCTTAAACATCCTTTAACGGGATAATCATATTGGGCAGTAAATGAAACTTGTGATACCATCAAATCAGTCCAGGGCGACTAGAACATAAGATTTATCTGACATCGTCTTCTTAAAATAAGGGAAAGCTCTGTAAAAAACCCTATCGAGGAAACTTATATTGATCTCGATTGGAACTCGCTTATATGAGCGGAGGTTGGACTTTATCCAATCACTCCACCTCCTCATGAAAGCATTTCACCTTCACACGCTCGCTCTCCATAATGGAACCTATCTTTGCATACAGGTAAACCCTCCTCCCCCTCACGCGACAAGGTTGGCCACTACCTCTTCACTGGGAATCAGACACGCTAACACCACACTATGGAGGCGAGCTCAAGTTGAAATTATTTATAACCAAGCAGTTTGCCTAATGACAATACGGAATGGAGCAATTATGTTTTATATTAATAGTGAAACTATGAGAATCGGATAGCCTCATGTCAGTGTACGGCATCAATGTTTAGTGCCTCTACCACGTCCTTTGTAAGGAAAAACGTGTTATACTTCATTTAAAATCTTGATATCGACATGTCATCAGAAATAAAAGATTTGAGGACAGCAGAATAGGAAAGAATACTTAAAAAAAAAAAAAAAAAAAAAAAAGGATGTACGCGCGCGCGCTCCAATGTGTATATTTTTCTACTTATAGCATATTACGAAACACAAATATTGTTGGGACACCAAATGTAGGATTTAATTTCGTTATCTTTCAAGGATGCGAAACGAAGATTTTCAGGAATACCGTCTAAAAATGGGTTCAATAATTTTAATTTAAACATCACACATTTAAGATAGCTACATAACAAATAAAATGCCTAATGTGAATTTTTTGAGGATAAACCCTGAAGTCCGCTTTAGGAAGTGAAGTCTGTAAAACTATTCTAAATCTAAGAGATAAACGAAAAGTTACTTTACAACAGCCGTGGAACTCGTTAAAATACACAAATAATATATTGCAAAGTTAACCAAGTCTGATATATTATTTGTTGGTGATTAGAATTCTCAGATACTTAAAGGTAGGTATGTAATTTTTAAATTCTAAATTCGTATTCGGTTTTTCATTCAAAGAGAACTAATACTTCAAATGTATAAATCAATGGTTCGCTTTCTGAATACCTGACACTTTATCCCAGCTATAAGAACAAAAAATGTACAACTAAAGGCCTTTCTACATACTTTCTCCAAAGAAACAAGTAATAAAAAAAAAAAAAAAAACTTTCTAAGAACAATAAGTAGAAGCTTGGGTAGCGGAAATCATGTGAATGTAATATATTACATCTGTTTTTATTTTTTACAATCATGATAAAAACACATCCCTGATAATTTATTAAAAGCAAATAATTCAACGTTGATTTTTTGGACCCCTGGAAATTAACTTCTAAATACGTGCCTGCTTATAATTGTTATTACATACAGCCTTGGCCATTTCTAATAAGGCAGAAAATTCCTGTTATTCAAAAGAACCTGAGACATTGTTGGATCTCCTGACTTCCTAATCATTCTGCCCTGAAAGTAGGTATTCCAAGTTCTGGAAATGCTGATAGCCTGTAAATACACATGAAATGCATTTTCATTGCCACACTTCCATAAAAGTTAGTTATAGTCTTATTACAATAAGATATAGACATTTCTTAAAAAGATAAGTGAAGTTTGTAGCAAAGTATTTTATTTTATTGCAATACTTGTATTGCTTCACTGTTATTAGCTTATGCTTTTTTATGTATTAAGTCATAGTCTTCTTTACAAAATGGGTATAAAGAGCATGTATGACTTCTTTATTATACCTTATTTCCTTCCTCAAAGATCCTCGAGTTTTTAGAAGAAGAAATTGTTATTTGGAGCTAGATCTGAGCGGTAGGGTGGATACATGATCACCTAAAACCACATTTCCTCTAAGCTGCCATGGTAAAAACAGTTGCATGCACAGACGCATACTCATGAAGAAGGTGCAATTATTATTATTATTATTATTATTATTATTATTATTATTATTATTATTATTATTATTATTATTATTATTATTATTATTATTATTATTATTATTATTATTATTATTATTATTATTATTATTATTATTATTATTATTATTATTATTATTATTATTATTATTATTATTATTATTATTATTATTATTATTATTATTATTATTATTATTATTATTATTATTATTATTATTATTATTATTATTATTATTATTATTATTATTATTATTATTATTATTATTATTATTATTATTATTATTATTATTATTATTATTATTATTATTATTATTATTATTATTATTATTATTATTATTATTATTATTATTATTATTATTATTATTATTATTATTATTATTATTATTATTATTATTATTATTATTATTATTATTATTATTATTATTATTATTATTATTATTATTATTATTATTATTATTATTATTATTATTATTATTATTATTATTATTATTATTATTATTATTATTATTATTATTATTATTATTATTATTATTATTATTATTATTATTATTATTATTATTATTATTATTATTATTATTATTATTATTATTATTATTATTATTATTATTATTATTATTATTATTATTATTATTATTATTATTATTATTATTATTATTATTATTATTATTATTATTATTATTATTATTATTATTATTATTATTATTATTATTATTATTATTATTATTATTATTATTATTATTATTATTATTATTATTATTATTATTATTATTATTATTATTATTATTATTATTATTATTATTATTATTATTATTATTATTATTATTATTATTATTATTATTATTATTATTATTATTATTATTATTATTATTATTATTATTATTATTATTATTATTATTATTATTATTATTATTATTATTATTATTATTATTATTATTATTATTATTATTATTATTATTATTATTATTATTATTATTATTATTATTATTATTATTATTATTATTATTATTATTATTATTATTATTATTACAGGACTCCACATTTAATGTTGATATTCATGTTGCTCTTGTAGCAGTTAGTGAAGAGTATTGCTTCACATGATATTCTTGTTTGACTGAGTGACCTTGGACTTTATTGATGAAGTTTTGCCAGGTTTATGCCTCTGACAACAGATGACTCATTGCTGCTTTTGACTAAGCTCTGAAACCCATCTTGCACTAATCTTATTCCTGTTTAGATGTGCATGAATAATACAAAGAACTTGTGTTAGAAAGGCCCAATTTAGCCGCTATTTATTTAAGTTTAAAACTTGTACAAAAGTGATGTTTAACAATTGGGATAGCTCAGACGGTTTCATCTGTTGCCCTCATTAGGGAGGCCTGGGATCAATTCCCGTAGCCGAGCTACCTGATCTATGGGTTTTTCAGGTTGCTTTTCTTCTGCGTCGCCAGGCGAATGCTGGGTAGGTCAATTATATCACCCTAATTTCCTGTCCCTCCATTTCATCTCCAATATCATTTCATATCACCTCTCATCTGGTGGTGACATCAGGGTGGAAGTGTCGCTGGGTGTTTTGGCGTTGCATGGCAGGATACTATGATCTTGGTAAAAATTGCTCCTATGGTAGGATGGTATCCAGTCTGCGATCCCGGTCCGGTGGGGCAGTTCTCGGATCATGGTAGGGAGGGATAGCGGTGTACTGGCCGGTAGGGGAAGTTTCAAACTGGTAAATAGTAGGGACCCTGCCCTCTGCACTATAGTGGTTCCTTGGGAAGGCTGCCCTCTGTCTCCTCTGCCTCATCATTCCTCCCCTCGTGGGCGGCCCCACTTGAGGGCATAGGTACAATATACAAAGTTTGGACCTCCATGTCGAATCCCCTCCGTAGTAGTCCAGTCCACCTGCACACACTTCTCTTAACTATTTTCTTGACCCATTCAAGAATGTTTGGACTATTCTTTTGCGGTAGAATACAGCAGAATGCTTCCACTTATACACCATTCAACCACTATTTAACTTCTTTTGGAGTAAGTTCCGCACTTATGGAAAACATATTAACCATTTGATATCAAATTCTGAACATGTTAGAATTTTCTTGATATAGTCTTCTTCATATAACTGTAGCTGCAGTTATTTACGCAATTATTTACTTAACAGCTAAAATATGATACAACAACAGAATTTCGTGCAGGTGATAATCATTATCAACAAGGCTGGAAACTTATGTATATAACCCTGCTTGGGAACAGTGAAGTTTAGTGACAATCAAACGTATTTAAATTGTACAGCATCATCGAAGAATGTAACTAAGACTTTCAAAACAATCCCTAAGCCTCAAAATTATCCTTTGCATAGAAGGTTTTTGTAAAATTCTGATGATCTCAAAAATGAATAGGCCTAAACTTTTTTATAAAAAAAATGTATGTTTAGGGTATTCTTATGATAAATGAAATGTACATCTTGAATTTCTGGGAATAGCATCTGAAGTCCTCTTCATTCTGGATGGCCTTTGAATAACTGGTTAATTGTCAGATAGAAGAGATCATACTACACAAAAAATGTTAAAGTGCACATTTGTTAAATTTTGTTTGTCAAGTTAACCATTTTCGAGATATCCATTAATATTGGCTTTAAGTTGCCGATATAGTTTTCTCAGATGGGCTTTCCTTTTCATGCACTGAGAATAGGTTTTCAAAGTCATTACCGGAGACTGAAAGTTTAGGCATCATATATCCTTCTACTTGAGAGGCTAAAATACATTTTACATAGCTAAAATAGACAATGAAAATGATGCAAAAAGACAGATTCAGTGGGGTGCAAAATATGTATTTCTGGTGAAATTTATGTTTGGGGAATGTTTTACTTCACCTACTTAGTGTTGGCTACGCCGTGGCTCAGTGGTTAGACCGCTTGGCTCTCACCAAGGCGGCCCGGGTTCGATCCCAGGCGACCGCAAAGTGAGATTTGTGGTGGACAACACGGCGTTGGGGCGGGTTTTCTCCGGGACCTCCGGTTTCCCCCGCCATCTCATTCCACCGGTGCTCCATCTTCATCTCATGTATCACCAGTGTCATCGCCTGCGGTGCCGTATGTAGTAAAAGCGGGCGTTAAACACTACACACACACACACACACACACACACACACACACACACACACACACCTACTTGGTGTTTGAGATTAAGAAAGTAAAAAGGTGACATAAATCAGATTTACATGTTACTTACACTTAAAAAAAAGGGAATGAATTAATTAGTTTCTACAAAACATTTGAAAAGGGGCATATCAAATCATAAAACAGCAATATGATACACGGTATAAATCCTTTACCACAAAGGAAAGTATAACAAGATTTACAAGAAAAACTCTTAGAAACCAGATATCCCTGAAGAAAATTAAGAGGAACTGGTGCCTTCCACCAGATGTGGCATTCCATGGTACCTCCACCAGATGTAACGTGCCATTGAATATCACTTGGTGTTTCCGCCCTAATGGGAAATATCAGAAACCTAAGAGAAGTAGCTCAGAGGGTTACTTTCCTAAGTTAGGCTAAGGAGCACCCTTAAGAATTGACATTGGTATAAATAGTGTTTAATCTATATCAATAAAATTACTGATATACATAATAATAAGAGTAAAGATTGGTCAGTAAAAGTCATCTGTTGGCTTTACCTTGGCAGAGGTTGCTGGTGTTCTAGATTCCATCCTTGCAGATAGTAGAAGTAGCCTGTTCAACAGATGAGTGTTCCAGGTTCATCTTGCCATGTGTAAGGCTGTTCCCACTGGACCAATTCCCAGGGTGTTTAAATATTAAACTCCTAGCCGATAAAGTGACTGATTAAAGCCTTAGTGTAATGAGTAAGCATGATTCTCAAAGAATTGCACATCTGTTAATATAACATGAGCTCTCAGGAAATGGCTTTCATTTATCCTGAAAGGAAGTCATCACTCCTTTTTTATCTTTTGAATATCTATATTTTAAAAATTTACACCTGTTATAAGTCTAAAAAATATTATTGTTTCAACCATAATATTTCAATCACAAAGATATAACTTATACAATTGATGGTTAGTTCTTCCTTGTAACTACTCTTTAATGCAGTGGTTGTCAGCATCTCATTTTGTATTGGGTGTGAAAGACAGCTTAATTTTGTCTGTATCAGACTTGAGGCCCTTTTACATGCTGTAAGTAACCACACAGGATTACTGGCTTTATTTCCCTTTCAAAAATCCATAAACTTCCACTGATAAGTCAGACACCTTCTCCTTCCAAATGGAGGATACATTTAGCATAATTAAAATGACATTCTGCCAAAGTCTCTGGTCATCACATGGCAACCAGCTCTTAAAAGACTTGACTATAACACTACTCCCCTATCCTTATTGTACCTACAAGAATATATGAAATGCACGTACCTATTCTTATATATGCTTATCTTTATTAACATGAAGTAGATGGAAGAAGAAGCTTTTAAAAATAGTTTGTCGAAGTATGGATTGGGAAAGATATGAGAATGCAAATAATTGTTTTTATCACAAACTGCATATTGTGAATTGTAAAAGCCCTTAAATCACAGCAGTGTTGGAAGTCGTGGTAGTCTTGGTACATAGGTAGTACCTTAGCCTGCTCAAATCCCCTTAAGCCTCGGCACTTGCCAGCTGGAGTGTTATGACTAAAAGTTACAGATGTCTCCACTACTCACCGTATGGTGCTGGCTGATGACCCCTCTGCAACCCTCTTCCAGCGGATAGCTGCAATGTGTTGACATTACAGACGTAGAATTTTCCAATGCAGTGGTTTACAGTTTAGGAATTTAGGTTTTTCAAACACTTCCGCTGTCGCAGAACTAATGCACTTTAATATCACAAGAATATAATGTTTGCATATCAGTTCACTTAGCAGTTCTGAATGCTTTGAGTTCTCTGCACACACGATATAAGAGCAATGTTGCATTGCTGGCATTATGTATTCCTCTAGGCTTTTTCTCACACATACTTAGGTAGCTTAGGTACAGCACTTGTTATAAATTTCTCTTAACTGCCAAAAGAGAAACAAACTCTGTAAATGGGTAATAGAACGTGGAGTTTTCATCCCTTTTGCATAATAGATTTGCAAGGGATGCTGTACGCTTGGCGGTAGACACTTTTGTAAGACAGGTGGCACAAGAGAATTCGGTCGCTGTTTGTTTTAACTATACAACCTCCTATATATATCAATGATGATAAGTGGCCTGTTGCATGAACCGGGGCTGTATAGGAAGAAAAGGAAAAAAAAAAAACTAAGTTTGTAAACAGTTATAAGCAGTTTAACAATATACATTAGTAGGTCGTAAGATGGAAATTCACCTTACCTTTAATGTTGTTCAATTCACCCAATATTGCAATTATTGTGTCTGCAAGCTGTGTTGCAGTGTACAATAGTGTCTTTTATAAATAATTGAATTGGTTTAAGAAAATTATTGGTTTCATAATAACGTAATCTTTCTTCATTTGCTTGTTGTTTGTTCACAAACTCTTTGTGCATTTTATTTGCTCTCTATAATTTACATCTCAAGGCATTATTCTCTGTTGCCAATCTATTTAATTTGGAAATTATGTCTTCTTCAGTCTTAATTGCAGCAGAGTTATAAGTACGTGCATCTGTGACATGATCCAGCAGATTAACATCAGCAGCACTGTTAACGCTTTCTTTGCTAGAACTGCGTTTCTGTTTTCTGCTTTCTGTGTGTAAGCGTACTTTTGAAATTTGTCGCCTTGGTGTTGCTTGTTTTACTAATTTGTAATCTGGATAGTTTGGAAAAATGCTTGGAATACTTCCTGTTTCCAGCACTATAATAATAATAAACAATGACATGTTGTGCTCATTCTTATATTATCTCTTATTGATACCCAGTTTTCTTATTGTCTCTTATTTATACCCAATTTTCTTGTTTGTTTATCAAAGAATGTTATCAACAGCACTTCATGTAAAATTCACTTTCAATCCAAATTTGAGACTGTACAATTGGTTAACCTGTCACCACAAAACTAAATGTCGGCAAGGCCACTCACTGAAGAATACAAGGATCTGCTTTAGGGGTCAGCCTTGAGAGCTTCAAGTGGCAAAAAGGGCATTTCAACAAAGATACCTATTTTGAAATCTGCTGACTTCAAAAAATGGGTTTTTGGAAAAATTTGTTTATGTGGGAGAGAATCACATGTACAAAAACATTGTAGGTCTTCTAAACTAGGAAAGAAAGAAACAAATAAAAAAAGACATATTTTGAAAAACAAAGATTTTCAAGAAAATCAACTAATCAACCTATCCTTTACATGGAAAAAAAACCTGCCTTAGGATAATTTTATGTAAAAGAGCATAAAAATTATAATAATCTATGACACAAGCTTAGTGACCTAGACCTAGTGAACCATTCTGCAATGCCGAGGTGAATGACCATCTGCTGGTACAAGAATGATGTCACTATCTTACTTCCCAAAGTCAGAACATTTCTTTCATGACTGATACACTGCTTACCTATTGTGGCTCTTAAAAGGCATCACAGTGCTGTATGCTGCTGTTTTTTTTTAATTTTTTTGTAATTTTACGTCCTCCAACGTTAAGTTATATTGGACAGTGAATGAATTGGGTGAAATGATGCTCAAATGTGTCCAGGGTCCATGGAGCTTAGAGTTACTCAACATTCGTCTTTCAGGATAAGAGAAAACCCCGGAAAAAAACCTTATCCAGGTAACTCACCCTGACCGAGATTCGAACTCAGGACCTCTTGAACTTGAGGCAGACATGCTACCATCTAAGCTACCGAGGCGGGCATGCTGCTGTTGATGATGAGATTACTGATCAACAAAATTTAGCTATTTTTGTTATGGAAACCAAAAGTCTGGAGTTCAATGTATTTTTTCATGCTGAATACAAATATGGCAATAAAATTGTCAGATGTGGCCTAGTTTTCTTGTAATTACAAGAATTATAATTTGAAAAAGAAATTAATAAAAAATATTGTGTTCTCCTAGTGCTATTTGGCTAGGTTTACCTCAATTACATTCTTTTCTTTTTAACTTATTTGGAACTCGGGTGCATCCTTCACCATCTTCAGCAATAATTTTCTGACATGAATGTACTCCATTTACCCTAGTAACGTCTTTCAAATGTTGAAATTGTCTGGTAAAAGTGCTCTTCATGTTCACTGTACTACAATTTTCAGTGAAACAGTCCAAATGAGAGTGGAGAAAGTGTAACTTCAATGACATACTGCAGCCCATTTGATGATAAGGCAAGCAACATGTTATCCACTATTTCTCTATAGTTCGGTGCATGACAGTTCCCTAGAAAATTTGAGGCGACCTCTCTGAAGGATTCCCAAGCAGCATGTTATTTTCTTATCAGAAGTCCATTGAAATGGTGATCAAACTAAGTGGCTTAGGGTCCTATAAAAATTTCTTCTTTAATTTTAGCTGTACTTATTCTTGGCAGTTCTGGAAATAAATATCTAAATGCTGCTCTATCATGATCCAGTACTTTAACGAAATTTTTAATCAGTTCCAGTTTGATGTGTAACATAGGGAACAAAATTTTTTAGGTTCAATCAATGGCTACTGCTTTATGTTTATTGCTCCTGGTTCCAAAGTTTGTAAAAGAGGCCAGTTTTTCCTTAGGTAGTGCAAAGTCTTAGCATAGCTGTCACATTCGCATAGGCAACAATATTTTGTAAACCCTTGTTGTAAGCCAAGACTAATCGCAACCATCTTTAAATCACAAAATATTTGCTACTTAAATCTATCACAATTTATGAAATTTAAAATCTCTCATATTTTCATGTCTCTTTCATAGGGACTGTGTAGCCAACTGGAACTGAAGACAAAGTGTTTCCATTGTACTTTAAGGCTCAGCATTGAAATATCTAAAAGTACCCTCCGTTCTGGTAAGAGTTGAATATTTACAGCTTCTGTTAAGGCTTACACATCATTACAAATTATAATATTATTTGCTTCAAAGAAATGCCCTAAAGGCCTCTGTGGTGTTCTAAAATCAGACAACTTCACATTATCTGAGAGATAGTTAAATTGCTTTAGTCGAGATGCTAACAGCTCCACTTTAGTCTTTGAAAGTTCCAAGCCTTGGACAAAATCATTTAACTCATTTTAGTCATTCTTGTATAAGTAGGATGGAGTCTGAATGTTGAAATAATCATTATGTTGAACCTCTGGGTATATCTTCAGAAGTGCTGGATTTAGGTTCATCATCAGAATCCATGGTATAGGACTCAGGTGGAAGTGGATTAGGAGGTTCATTGGAGTGAGGTACTTGAAAATATACCTGAAAGTATATTTGGGTAATTCAGTCGACCTTTTCTTCTTTAAAATGAACGTTACAGGTGGTGCCATGCAGAAATAACAATTATTTACATATTTGGTTTGTTTCCTTCAAATCTTGGACACTGCAAAGAGTATTGATCTATTTTTCCCTTTTAGCCATTTACCAAGAGTTGCAGAACAGGCATTGCAAGGAATATGGGGCCCAAGTTTTATCTTGGTCCCCTATTTTGTATCAAAATACAGATGGCATGCTTTTTTATTAATGGTGATATAGGGTTGCAAAAGTCATTTTCCCACAAATATAACAAAAATTATCAATACTATTTATACACTTGAGCCGACCGCTCCCTACCTTGCTGGCCAGGCGCTCTAGTCTGATGTCACTGTGTTTCATTTTTTAGGCACTTGCTGGCACTGGGGAGCTTGAATCAAGCCTAGCTCATGAGTGGCTTGGTACCCTTGAGTTAGTTCGGCGTAAGTGGGCTCTCCGGGCAGCAAGTGGTGATTGGTATAATTTTGCTTTTCATAAAAATTTGCTTCTTGTTTCTGGCCTGGGGCCTGTGCCTGTTGGGAATTTAATATCCGAGGGACTAAACTCCTGGTCAAGGAAGGGATAAAGAGATATATTGTTCATATATTAATTAGCCTGTATATCATGATGGTGTAAAATAAATAATACTTAGAACAGACCCACAAATATTTAGTTAGGTATATCTGATAGGGGCACACCTTCACCTAGTGTTAGGTGTTGCCACATACCTTCCTACTTTTCTCCATTGTTACCTCGTTATCTACTTGTCTTCCTGTTTAATACATTTAAAGTTTGCGCCTTTCCCTCTGATGAGGATTGGCACACACTTACGCAGCATATTTATGTCTATCACATCACAGATTTATCACTATACAGAATTAAGAACACAGAATTATAGACTTACATATGGTTAGCACAGCACTACAACAATTTTATGAAATAACTACACAATACAGACGAAACCCGGTCTTGACCAGCAATGTCTTACATCTGACTAAACAAAAATTCTTTTACAAGCAATCACATACCCTCAAAGTCATAAATTTATCTCCACCTCCCATGTGTAAGGAGTTTGCTGTAGCCTTGACAGAGAAACTGCTGATGCTTTGTTCTGAAAAGAGTAATTCCAGACATACACAATACAATGAAACCAGACCAGTATGGCCATCTTTTACTGTCATATTTGTCATTAACAGACCTAGTCAGATATAGCTTATTTTATTTCTGTAAATTTTTGGTTGTTTTCTGGTACAAGGAATGATGTCACCATCTTACTTCCCCAGGTCAAAAAATTTGTTTCATGACTGATTGACTGCTTATCTTTTGCAGCTCCTCAAAGATATCACAGTGCTATGTGCTGTTGCTGCTGATGATGATATTTAGGGATGTTCAACAACTGGGTCATTAGCATCCTATAGTACTGTATGGGCCACTCCTCCCTGTACATGAGCAAGTAATCTGCACCCAAAGAATAGGTGTAAAATCATATGCATTCTGTAGCTGGAAACCAGAGCATCATGCACATGACAAAAAGTTATTAACTATGATAGTTCAAATTTTATATAATGGTACGTGTTAGTGATATACAAAGTGAATCACCTAAAACTTGCACTGCAAATATTTCTGAAATGGAAGGTGCTATTGATGTGCAGTTTTCTCAGCATTGATAGCTCATACCTTTAAACCATAAATAGATTAAATAGTGAAATGATGTATTTTTTAAGCAAACATTCATTTTTTATATGGAACAGTGCCTAGTAACATCAAAAGATCAATAAAAGTATGGTATGTTAATGAAAAATTTTGCAGGATTCTAGTGCAAATAGTTTACAAGAAATCTTATTTTGAAACTTTTACACACCAACACTTGTATGTTCCATTCTACCTGCTTAGTTGATGTTTTTATGTTTGTTTACATTGTGTTTTCTGCTCACTGATTACATTGGGAGTTTCTTGTCCATTATTTTGTGGTAGTTCAAGTAGTAGGTTGTGAGTGGAAGATGGGATTTACCAGTGCAGAAATAGCCTGCTCATGCTGTTTGGAGAGTGTAGGAAGAATGCAGTTTGTTCTTGTACAGTTTATGCGGAAATATATCCCAACAGATGTCTACCATCTCAGCAATTATCAGTCTCTTTAACCAGTGGTAGTTTAATACCTAGGAAAGTAACAAAAAGACAAGTGACTATAGAAGACAGAAATTGATGTTTTAGTTAGTGCAAATCTGCAAATTAGTTCCTGTGCAATCACACGTGGAAGTGGCATGAGTCAGGCAAGTGTGCTTAGCATTCTCCATTCATGTAGGTTTCATCCTATCACATCTCTCTCCATCAAGAGATGCATGGAAAGGATTTTGAGAATCATGTTACCTTTCGTGGGCATTAAGAATGAACCAGAGATTCATCATGTATGTTGCATAGTGATGAAGCAACATTTACTAATCATGGCCAGGTGAACCACAGAAACATTGACTATTGGTCTGTTGAAAATCCCTGTTGGCTTCATCAGTTTGGTGGAACATCAGTATCCATGGAGTTTAACTGTGGTGCAAGATCACAGCCTACCAAAAGGTCATCTCCCACAGATGCTATAAGATGTTCTCTGCAGACTAGGAGGAACCTGTGATACCAAAAGCCCATTGCACACAAAGTACTACAGCTTGTCCAAACAGATTGTCTACAAGTCTTTGGATTAGAACAATGAGGACCTGCACCTTGACTGGCTCATTTATTGGATTTGATTCCTGCTTTCCTGTTGGGAAAGAATATAACAACACCAAATGAAAAAAAATGATGTATTACTGCTGTCTGCTCTGAAATTTCTGTTGCAATGCTAGAAAGTGTGCAGAAGTTTTTCTATGGCAAACTGGAGCTATGCAGTGAGGTTGTCAGTGGTTATTTTGAACAGAACCTTTAAAGGTCAATGATTTCTTTATATGTCAGAATCTGTGTTATTCCCTTTTTTCCCTTTCCTTCTTTAGTTTGTACTACCACAGGTTGTGCAAGTGTCTAAGTTTCAAAATAATATTTCTAATAAACTATTTGCACTAGAGTACTGCAACAAACATCATTGACATTCTAATTTATCCTGTTTTTATTTTATGACGTACATAGGCATTGTTCTATTTAAAAGAACTTATATTTGTTCAAAAAATACACAGTTTTATTAAGATCTGTTTATGTACTATAAGTATGAGCTACTGACTACCAATCACTGCTGAGAAAACTAAACATCAATAGCACTTTCCTTTTCAGAAATATTTGGAGTAGAATTTTTTGTAATTCATCTCTTAACTTTTTAATCAAATTTTTAAAATTATAAACTTTTGCCTAATGCAGAAGATGAAATGCTCAATCATAGACTCCCTTAAGATGCTAACTTGACAGATTTCATTAAAATTAATCCACTTTTGCAAATCAAGGCAAACAGTCAACTTTAAAAAATGTACATTTATTTAATACAAAGAGACTTACTTAACACAACATACATGTGACTTTAACATATAATTTAGTATGTCTTCTTCCTCTTCTGTGCCACACTTTCTGAAAAAACCTCTTCATAAACTTTTTCCAATGCTGCAAGATCCTCACGTGCTTCAGTAATTTCTGCTTCCTCCATACCCTCACTAACATATTAGTGGACAGAAGCTTTCTTTGAAAATAGTAAATCAAACTTGTAACCAAGGGTGCTGCCATCCTTCTAATATTGCTGTTGTATTTGCTAACATGCACACAGCTCAGATTACAACCTTGGGTACCACATCACCTCTATATAAGAGGCAACATGACATATCAAAGTATAAACTTGAAAGAAGCGTAGGGACAGTGAAGCACAAACTAGTACAAAATTGATTCGAGAATATATTGACACATTGCTTCACTCACACTGTACATAAAAGAACCTCAAGCCTGATAAAGAACACTGTTTATTCACAGGACATGTTTCAAGAGCTCTTGCTCCTATCCTCAGCTGATACTCGACTAGTGCAAGTTGTAGTGGTTTCTTCTTTCTCCGTATTGTCAATAGATGGCGTGATGTACTTGTCAAAGATGTCCGGTGGTGGAGTTTCAAAATTCATGACTCTATGACGATTTTTGTTAATGAAGATTTTTTCCCATACGGAAAGGTCTATGGGGTGATTAACGTATTTTATTAGAGATGTTTCCAAATTGATGTCATGTCTAGTATTCAAAAAATGAAAAGCCACTGCTGATTTTTCTGTTTCACCATTTTTAATGTTTCTCATATGTTCTTTAGTTCTGATGTTAATATTTCTTTTTGTTTTTCCTATATAAATTTTAGGGCAAGTTTCACATTTGATCTCATAGATTCCTGGTTTTTCTTTGGTAGTGATTGAATTTTTGGGAGGGCCTTTTAACAAATTTCTGATATTAAACCTGTTTTGAGGTGCAAGAGTTATGTTGTGTTTTGAGAAGATTTTTTGGAATTTGTTATAGGCTGATGGGTGGAAGGTGAATTTTTTAAAAAGTTTTTTCTCTTTTTCTCCTGTAGGTTCTAGGGTGCTATATGTGTAGCTATATCCAAAGGTTTCAACCCAAATTTAATAGACAAAACTGTTAACAGACTCAACAAAGCTAAGAAAATAAAAGAAACCACCACCCTAGAACCTACAGGAGAAAAAGAGAAAAAATTTTTTAAAAAATTCACCTTCCACCCATCAGCCTATAACAAATTCCAAAAAATCTTCTCAAAACACAACATAACTCTTGCACCTCAAAACAGGTTTAATATCAGAAATTTGTTAAAAGGCCCTCCCAAAAATTCAATCACTACCAAAGAAAAACCAGGAATCTATGAGATCAAATGTGAAACTTGCCCAAAAATTTATATAGGAAAAACAAAAAGAAATATTAACATCAGAACTAAAGAACATATGAGAAACATTAAAAATGGTGAAACAGAAAAATCAGCAGTGGCTTTTCATTTTTTGAATACTAGACATGACATCAATTTGGAAACATCTCTAATAAAATACGTTAATCACCCCATAGACCTTTCCGTATGGGAAAAAATCTTCATTAACAAAAATCGTCATAGAGTCATGAATTTTGAAACTCCACCACCGGACATCTTTGACAAGTACATCACGCCATCTATTGACAATACGGAGAAAGAAGAAACCACTACAACTTGCACTAGTCGAGTATCAGCTGAGGATAGGAGCAAGAGCTCTTGAAACATGTCCTGTGAATAAACAGTGTGAGTGAAGCAATGTGTCAATATATTCTCGATTCAATTTTGTAACATGACATATGTTTGCCATGACAAGGGTCACATTTAACCATTTGATTTTCTGGTTCAAAACACTTTCTTGTAATGTGTTTTACTGTGAGTTGCTCATGATACGCTTTCTCTACAGAATTAGTTGGCAAATATGCAGCTAAAGGAAAGTGGATGCAAGGGTATGAAAGTAAATTTGTCTGAAATTCAATTAAATCTACATTCAGGACACTATCAAAACGAAAGGAAGCTGTTACTGATGATGCAACCTGGGCCATCAGGCGATTGAGGTTGGTGTATGTTGGTCTATCAATAGCAAGATTCCTCAGGCAGGTATCATATGTTGCTTCATTGTCCACAAGAAATCCAACATCTGAATGCTCCAAGGTGCTATGAGTAGTTAAGATAGAGTTATGTGGTTCAACAACAGCTGTTGATATCTATAAAAGGAACATAGATATGTATTATTTTACATTAATCAAAATGTAAATCAACATGTTATTTGGCAAATTACAATTCTTAAAAATGCATAAATGCAAATGTATTCACAACAGTGTTGACAATTCAATTTTGCATCACAAGCTATAGGTGATAGGTGCATTTTGGTAGTTCTGTTTACTACCCTCACACTTTATCTTTGGCTTTTACATAATCTTGACAGACAGCAACAGGATTCTAAATGTCTTTTACATATTCATACTTAAAATATTATAAAATACAGTGCGTCACTGTTTCTGTTATTGTTTGATTTTCATGTTAGTCAATTGCTGAAGTAAAAGGCAAAAGGTTATTGTGGGATTGTGTTGATGCTGATGCTTCTGGATCTGCTTCAGCCATTTTATACTTGAAGTTATTGTTTCAGTTGGTTAAAAACAAATGAAAATGCAAAAGTAAAAGGTGTGAGAACAGCAAAATTAATGTGTAAAGCAGTAAACAGTAACAGTAACCGTAAAATACACAAGTGATAACACTGGAGTATGGAGAAAGCGTTCAGTTACTACTCTGAAAAAGAGCAGTCTTATTGACTTGGCCATTCATAGCACCAGGTTCCAGACTCAAGATAAAAGTGTTAGAGTAGTACTTTTACAAATATATATAATCTTCTAAATTAATTCTTATACTGATTTTTATAATACTCCATTCAAGTAATGTATTAATCACTGAGAGTTAAATTTGTTAGATGTATATTTTCGTAGAAATATGTTTAGTAATATCCATTCCAAACTAAAAAGAAATGGAATAAAAAAGCCTCTTGGATCATGCACCTATCATCACAGAAACATAAATGAACAGGTGATTAAGAAATCTTTAGTCAATAATGGAGTATCAGCCAAATTTCAAGTATTCTTCAGTTCAAAGTATAAACTTGAAAGAAGCGTAGGGACAGTGAAGCACAAACTAGTACAAAATTGAATCGAGAATATATTGACACATTGCTTCACTCACACTGTTCATTCATTGTCTCCCTTCTTGGCAGATTTATTCATGAGTGCTTTTGAAACACATATCACAAAAGCTTTTCCAAATTATTTCAAAGTGTGGTATCGCTATGCTGACAACATTTTTGCAATAGTACCTAAAAAACTCATACAAGATGGTCTTAAACTTTTGAATATACAAAATCCAGCTATAAAATTTACATTGGAAACAGAAGAGGATGGTGTGCTCCCCTTTTTGGACATCAAGATCAAAAAAATGAACAACAAACTCACTTTTGGTATCTACAGAAAACCGACACACACAGATAATTACATTAAGAACAACAGTTTCAACCCAAAACAACACCAACATGCCATTTTCAACAGTTTAATCTTTCGGATGATCAACTTTCCACTAAACAGAGAAGATTATCAAGAAGAATACCTACACATAAAAAAAGTAGCTATATCCAACGATTTCAACCCAAATTTAATAGACAAAACTGTTAACAGACTCAACAAAGCTAAGAAAATAAAAGAAACCACCACCCTAGAACCTACAGGAGAAAAAGAGAAAAAACTTTTTAAAAAATTCACCTTCCACCCATCAGCCTATAACAAATTCCAAAAAATCTTCTCAAAACACAACATAACTCTTGCACCTCAAAACAGGTTTAATATCAGAAATTTGTTTAAGGGCCCTCCCAAAAATTCAATCACTACCAAAGAAAAACCAGGAATCTATGAGATCAAATGTGAAACTTGCCCTAAAATTTATATAGGAAAAACAAAAAGAAATATTAACATCAGAACTAAAGAACATATGAGAAACATTAAAAATGGTGAAACAGAAAAATCAGCAGTGGCTTTTCATTTTTTGAATACTAGACATGACATCAATTTGGAAACATCTCTAATAAAATACGTTAATCACCCCATAGACCTTTCCGTATGGGAAAAAATCTTCATTAACAAAAATCGTCATAGAGTCATGAATTTTGAAATTCCACCACCGGACATCTTTGACAAGTACATCACGCCATCTATTGACAATACGGAGAAAGAAGAAACCACTACAACTTGCACTAGTCGAGTATCAGCTGAGGATAGGAGCAAGAGCTCTTGAAACATGTCCTGTGAATAAACAGTGTGAGTGAAGCAATGTGTCAATATATTCTCGATTCAATTTTGTACCATTCTTCAGCTCGTTAAATAACATTTTTAAGAATATAATTTTAAATTCTCTACTTATATAAATAGGAGCAATTAGTGTCTAGCAGAACCAGAAAAGCTCTTTAATATTTCAGCCTCAATAAAATTTAGCAGTAGTTTCTAAAATCCATAAATTATTTTAACATTCTCAAAACAGAGCAATGAGGTTTTAAAATACTAGAAATCAATGTAGCTTTAAAACAATGATTGCTTTTCATATGTGTTCTTGAAAGTAAAACAGAGAAAATCATTAAAACCAAATGGAAGAGGAGCTCAGGATATTCCAGAAATGTAATAAATGAAGCCATTTGTTATAGGTACAAATGGAATGTGTCAAATGGGCTTTCTGCAAAATCACGAAAAACAACTGAATAGTGATACTGCTTTAAAAAATTGTATGTGTGTACATAAATAACATTTTCTATTCACTCTTGCACTACCTATTCTTAAAAACACTTGATCTTCTTTCTACTTCATGTTAATCACAATGGACACATAAAGAAACTGTTTTATTGCATATTTTTTTATTAAACAGAGGGAATAAGGAATACATAGGCTTAAGCGATAATAAAATCTGACCTGGTCGTTATGACATAGTTTTGACATTCCATTTTCTTTTCATGTAAAAGACATAAAAAAAAAAAGGAATAATAAGTTCCCATTTGAGAAAAGTATGTGTCAGGGGCAGACTGTCATTAAGGGCCAGAGGGGCAGGCCCCATTGATAATATTGCACAACTTATAGGCAGTTTTGTTAATTTGAAGAAAACATTTTCCATTTTATTATACTGTAATAATCATTACAAATAATTTATTGCACCATGATTTTTAATGATTACGAAAGCTTGGAAGTCACACTGTTGTACACGACAATTGCACCAGTCTTCTTGTGACAAAACAGAATACTGGGCCAGATTATCCTCACCCCTCTATATACTTTGTTAATCATGTGTCTATACCTTCTTCACTCGCCTACTGTCCTCTTCCTAGATCACACACAGAAACGTTTGGGGCCAAGCTGAACCCTTTGGCATTGGCGGCAGTAGTAGTATTAGTAGTAGATTATTTGGAGGGGATTCAGCATATCAACCAGACTAGATCTATGTGGGGCATCCCTGGGTGGGGGGATAAGGTGAGAAGAGACAGAGGGTGGCCGACCCCAAGGAGACACTACAGTACAGAGAGCATTGTCCCTACACTTAACAAGATAGAAACTTCCCAGCGGTGAGCTTAGGACAGTCATCACACCTGTCATAGCCCAAAAACAGTCACGAGGCAGGCTCAGAGACCGGAGGCCGCCGCCTGAGAGCAGGATACTCCAGGCAGTCTTGCACAACCAGGATCCCACCTGCCATGTAGGTGAATTGGTCCACTAGGCCGCCTCAAAGACCGAAGGCCATTCTGCCGGAGTGGAAAGAGTTTTCCTCAGAGCATATTATCCCGCCATGCACTGCCAAGACTCCCGCCGACACTTCTATCCTGACAGAAATCACCAGATAAGAGATGACATGAAATGATAATGGAGGTGAAATGCACAGGAAATTTGGGAGATGTAATTTACCTACCCAGCATTCGCCTAGCGACCCGGGAAAACCCGCAAAAAACCCATGGTTCAGGTAGGTCGGCCACGGAAATTGAACCCAGGCCTCCCAAATGCGGGCCACAGACAAAGCCACCTGAGCAATCTCACTCGGTTGCTGAGGCCTTTACATGAAGTTTAGCATTCATGTTATTGTTGTTGAAATTGGAATTGTTTGGTGGACAAAGTAATGTTTTAAAGTGAATAGAGTGGATTATTTACTGAAAAGTCCTGTATAGATAGAAGAAAAACTTGAAATTAAATGATTAGGTGCACATCGACCAAATAATTTACATTTACACAACAAGATGGCCACAAAGAAGGAAGAGTTTCTGTAACATTTGCTTTAGTAAACAATTGTGCCTAACTGGAAGTGAAGAGAATTAGTGTTTGTTATTTGGTGGTGAAGGTCTGTGGACGATGGTTGGTTGTGAGGATCTGAAGCATTTAAATACACAAATTGCAAAACATGAAGCAACTCAGAAAATGCCTGGAAATTTAAATTATTGTGAACTGTAAACATTGCTGCTCAGATTGATTCTGCACATAAAATATCAATCTTGAAACACAATGAGCTAGGTAAAAATAGACATGTACTGAATAGACTGATAGAGTGCATAAAACATTGTTAAACTGATAATCTAGCACTGAGGAGTCACATTGAAACATAAAAATCAGCAAATGGTGGAAATTTCTTAGATTGTTGTCTCTTCCCGATGATCTCAACAATGTGTTAGATGATGAACTCAACAGCACCAGTACTGCAGTATATAAATATACTTCACATATTATATATAATGAACTATTGGATTGTACATACAAGGCTAACATTGAGGAATTAATGAAAGGCATACATACTGCTGATTATTTTTCTGTGCAAGCTAATGAAATAATGGGCATAGCTTGATGCAGTAATTTGTGATCGTTTAACAATGCACTTAAGAGTGTAAACCCGTTGAAAGGTTTCCTTCATTTAAAGAGATTATTGTTCGAACAGCCAATGGTCTCAATGTTTTGATAAAGAAGTTGCAATCCATTAATGTTAAAATCAGTCATATCTCAAGCATACAATGGTGCTGCGGTAATGATTGGTAGCAATGGAGGTATTGAGATTTTGATGCAGAACTCTTTCCCTTTCATTACATATGTACACTGCTGTGCTCAACTATTAAACTTGGTTATGGAGAATGTTTGTTCCAAAAAATAAAATCAGTTAAGTTGTTCAGTGCCAACATTGGTGGATTCACAACATTTTTCTCGTCTTCAACAAAACACAGTGATCTGTTGTGTTTAGTTTGCAACAAATGCATTCCAGCTGCTTCCACAAAAAAATGGGCCTTTCAATCATTGTTTGTGTACAATGTTCATAAAAAAAAAGTTTATTTACTACAGTGTTTTAAGAAGATTGAACAGGAAGATGAGTGGGATAATTGCAACATTAAGGGAAGCACTTGCTTCGAAGAATTTACTAAACAATCAAGAATGTTGATTTGTTCTAAACTTTTCTACGGCATTATGAAATATGTTCATATTCTGTACAGCATAATTTAAATGGAAACTGCTGCATCTAATGCTTTACAGTAATTTGAAACAAGCTGGGTCTGAAATTTGTGAGGACACTAGACAACTCCAAGATGATAACTTTGCTCTTTCCTCAGGAAAGCGGCCAAATTACAGTTCTGAAGCGAAGGTGAAATCAGATGCCAAAGAAGTGTGCGACAAAGTGTTTAACCAAATGAAAGGACGATGACAACATTCTCATACATTCAATACTTTTGGAGTTATGGACCCCAAAAATTACATCATCATCACCATCATCATCATCATCATCATCATCATCATCATCATCATCATCATCATCATCATCATCATCATCATCATCATCATCATCATCATCATCATCATCATCATCATCATCATCATCATCATCATCATCATCATCATCATCATCATCATCATCATCATCATCATCATCATCATCATCATCATCATCATCATCATCATCATCATCATCATCATCATCATCATCATCATCATCATCATCATCATCATCATCATCATCATCATCATCATCATCATCATCATCATCATCATCATCATCATCATCATCATCATCATCATCATCATCATCATCATCATCATCATCATCATCATCATCATCATCATCATCATCATCATCATCATCATCATCATCATCAGTAATGAAATCATTTGTGCTCTTGCACTCCAATGTTTAGCTGGGAAGCTGGAATCTTCTTTAAAATTTGGAGCAAATGTAGTTGATATTTGTCAGCTTTTCATTTGAGTAATGTTGTTCACACACGCGCAATGCATGCACACACGCACCCACGCACACACACACACACACACACACACACACACACACACACACACACACACACACACACACACACACACACACACACACACACACACACACGCATCTTTTTCTAAAAATACTTGTTTTTAGTCCATGGAGTCTCAATGCATGTATTTTCAGTGAAATTCTAATATTGTATTTTTGAGTGGAACACTACATTATTAAAAATAATGAGAATTGAAAATGCTAACCAATAATAACAGATGCCTTGGAAATGGTTAGTGCTACAAAAACATCTATTAGAAATAAATTTTTTTTTTTTTTTGTTTTAAAGAGATCAAACTGAGCGGGATGGCTCAGGCAGTTTTGTCTCTGGCCCGCATTCAGGAGGCCCAGGTTTGATTCCTGTGGCTGACCTACCTGACCCATGGGTCTTTTTGGAGGTTTCTCCGGGTCTCCAGGCAAATGCTCGGTAGGTTAATTACATCCCCCGAATTTCCTCTCCCTCCACTACATCTCTATTATCATTTCACATCATCTCCCCTCTGAGGTCTCTTTCAGGGTAGAAGCATCAGTGGGTGTCTCGGCAGTGCATGGCAGGGTGATATGCTATGAGTAAAACTTCCTCCTCTTGTAGGGCGATCTCTGGCCTCCAAGACCAGTCTGGTGGGGCCATTCCTGGTCTGCAGTCGGGTGAGCTGCCAGTTGTGCTGGCATACTCAGAATTTTCCAACTAGTAAAATGTAGGGACCCTGCTCTTTGCACTGTATTGGCTCCTTGGGATGGACGCCCTCTTGTCTTTTCTCGCCTCATCCTTCCTCCCGGGAATGCCCCACTCGGGATATAGGTTGAATAGTTCAAGAGTGGTCACAGTGCCGAATCCCCTCCATGCCATAATCTAATCCAATCTAAAGAGATCTACATTTTCTATGTAGTACACTTTTATGCATCTTTTATTGTTAACCCATTACAAAACTCCTTCTAGATGAAGAGCAGTAAAAGGCTATCGCCATAAAATTCCACACATACATTTGGTCATGTAAATACTTAAAAATATAGTAATTCAGTCAAAATTGTTAGAAGACACTCACAAGGGAACTATCACTATGCTCATACCTGTTTTCTCTTGAGAGGTTAATGGCTCCATCTCTGCTCTCTGTGCGGCCTGTGTGCCAAAAATCAGCTACAGAATAGAATCATAACACCCAAAAAAAGAACCCTGAAAAGTGCCAGGTGTGACCACTTGCAAGTAGCTACATTATATTCCTCGTGAGCTCTATATCACCGCTCCTTACATATGCCATGTATAGGTCACTACCCGAAGGGATATGTAATCCCTCCCATACAATGCTGTGTTATTAGGCCTATATGGTGGTACTTATTCTGAATTTATTTTCAAGTACTTCCAGCTATATTCCACACCTGATTTTTGGCACAAAGGCCCAAATAGAGCAGAGATGATGCCATCAAACTCTCAAGCGAATACAGGTATGAGGATTGTGATAGTTCCCTTGTCAGTTTGCTATTTGGTATATATCCAACATTTCTTTTCTAACTTAAATGATGTTCCAAACATATGCACATACTGCATGCAAAGAGGAACATAAAAAGGCTAAAGCAATGTCTGATTTGCAACAGGCTGATCACTGGGTGACGCTTTGAAATTCCATGCACTTTACCTGACCATAAGAAACAAAGAGTGACTTAACAATTGGAAAAATATAAGCATTTGAAAATGTCTACCAATATGAGCTTTAGGATAAATAAACTTGCAGAAAATATAAAGTAACAAAAATTCATGCCAGGAACTCACCAAACCATATGAATACAGTGCATATTCAGTCTTAATGACCTTAGTTGAGCTGAATTTAGCATTAATGAAGCATATTCGTAAGAGCATAAAGAAAGCACAATTCTAGAGTACAAAATTGCTACAGAAGGTTAAGTAAGGAAATGCAAATGCCTGTTACCTGTGGAGCAGGATAGACAGAAAATTCGAGTTTGCTTTACTTTCCAAAATCTGCTTCTAGTCTTTCTATTAAGAGTGATGTGAAATCTGATACTGTTCCTCCTCCAAATGAATGAAAGATATAGAAACTTTGGAGACAATCATAATCATCTGCCATCTTTTGTAGACGATCTGTCACAATTTCCATCTGACTTTTCCCAACAGTGTAGTGGCCACAAGCATAGTTATTGGCTGCATCTTCTTTTCCAGTAATTAATTGTTCAGGATGTATAAATCCTTTGTTTGGGCAAGTACGAATTTCATCTGTAATTGAATATTAGTTATCCAGTTACATTAGTTACTATGGTATCAATGTTAATTTCATTTAAATATTGATATAACTACATTAGAGTAAGATGTAAGATAACAATGATTGGCATGCACTTACAGGGGACGCTCTCTGAAATACATTGCATATATATCTAAACATAAGAGTTAGGGGTTTGTATTTGCTTGCCCTTGTGAAAATCTAAAATTCTAAGTTTTCATCTGCTTGCTTTGACTTTATTACCATATACTCAGAATATAGAGAATATATGGCTCATGGCATTTTAACAAGCTATGTCAAACCATTGTTAAAATATTAACTTTTTATTTATAATTAAGTTATTTTTGATAAGGTAATGTGAACTACACCTTGTACCCTATAATTTTCAGTATTGCTCCCATACCTTTAATTTAACATTAGTATACAAACTTAAAAAATGTAATAATAAGAACTGAAGCTATTAATAGTGAAGCAATACCCAAATATTATAAATTACTTATAATATTTAGTGACAATGCTTTGCTTATCTTTTTTTTTTTCTCCAATATATAAATTCAGAAAAACACATTTCCCATTTGCTTGATTATATTGTCAGCTTAATTTCATATTTGCTTTAATACTTTTGAATTTGAAAAATGAAGCTAAAAGGTTGATATTAAAAATTGAAAATGATGATTGCCTTCCCTTTAAGATTTAAATATAATTAAAAAAATAACAATAAAGTGAGCCTTTGCATTTATAAAAAACCAACTCATTATGATAACATAAAAGTAATATGCTGTGTCCCATTCTATGGTTTTTTATCTACCCTCAACTGTTTGTTGAAGGGTGTACTACTATTCTTACAAAATTATATTCTTCTGTTTACTTCATTATATTTTAAATAAATCTGTAGGAAATGGCTACATTAGGTGCATATAAGGTTTGCTCACATACAATTCACAATCAATTCTGAATTATCTGAATATGCACAGTAGGTAGTTGGTGATCCAACATGACACAAAATCAATCCAGATCTGGTTCTGAATTTCCAACTTGCTGTTGCAATATATTTGGGAACTAACTTGGCACTGGTGAAATGGGTTCTCAATGATAAGCAACTATAACATACTTTGTCAGTCCAGAATACTAAAGAAATGACATACATTTATATACGTATGGTGTACTCACACATAAAATGGCTAATTAACTACTATATAATTCTATATTTCCCTGGTTGTTACCAAGAATATGATGCAGGTAATGTTATTGCATTCATTATTCCAATGTGCATATGTAAGCACCATTTTCATACTGAAATTCAAATGTTGTGAACAATTGATAATACTTATTATTATTGTAAATAGTTTATGAAGCCTTTAATATTTCTACAGTAGGCGAATAAATGAAATAATCTCAGAAACTATTTGTAATTAGTTTATTAATACTCATCACTTGTTTATATTAATGAGAGACTAGTTTCAAAGGCATTCGCCTCCATTTTCAATCTCTTTCCAACTGGCATCTGTTGTCGTCTACTCTCTCACTGGTGGTGGAGCTATGAACTTCTTTGTCAAATTATCTACTGGTGGGATTTCAAAGTTCATTACGCAATCTTTATTTTTCCATATGAATATGTTCTCCCATGTTGTCAATTTATTTTGGTTTATCACTCCTTTTAATAATTTTGGATTTGGATTAATGTCATGGTTTTCATTCCAAAAGTGAAATGCTACTGCTGACTTATCTTCTTGTTTCAATCTGATGTTTCTAAAGTGCTCTTTGACTTTGGTTTTTAGATTTCTTTTAGTTTGATCTATGTAGCATTTTTCACAATTCTTACAACTTATCTGGTATATTCTAGAATGTTAACTGATGGGATTTCATCTTTTGTTTTTGAATTTAGCAATTTTAAAATTGAGTGTCTATTAGTAGGTGCCAAGGTGATATTTTGTTCCTTGAAGATCTTTTTAAATTTATTAAATGTCTTTGGGTGATATGTGAATGAACTGAATATGCTGTTGCTTTCTTTTTCTTTTGTAAATGTGGTTGCTTCCTTAATGGTTTTCTTTAGTTAAGCTTTTCTAATTTTCTTCAACACCAAACTTTTGTTGTATCAATTTTCTTCTGCTATGTGTAGTATTGCTTATTGTTCTTTGAAATATTCTTCTTTTTCTATGGGTATGTTGACTAGTCTGTGTGTAGGGCTGTTTATTATTGCATGTTTATGTGTAATTGGGTTGTGGCTATTATTTTTTATGTATTGGTTTGTCTCATAAATTCGTTCGATTCTTGTTACGTGTTTACGACAAAGAACGCCAGCACTGTATGCCCGTATCACAACTACGGCAACGAAGTTGCCCAATTATCTAGGGGTAATCTGTTTACATATGCAAGGTCATCGAAAGTAAACAAGGCAATGAACTTTTCAAAACAAACTTTATTTTGTGCAGTATGCATCATTATTATCAATAACATATCTCCATTTCTCAGGAAGCTTATCAATACCATTTTTCCAAAATCTTGCAGTTTTCTGGTTGACGAACTCTTCTACGGCGAGTCTGCAATCCTCCAAGGAAGTAAAGCGTTTGCCATTAAGGAAGTTTTGCAAGGATCGGAATAAATGATATTCGGATGGGGCAATGTCTGGAGAATAAGGCGGGTGAGGTAACACATCCCAGTCGAAATCCCGTAATTTCTGACGAGTTTCCATAGAAGTGTGTGGTTTGGCATTGTCTTGCTGAAAGACGACTCCACCATTAGATGATAACTCTGGCCTTTTCTCTTCTAGGGCAACCTTCAGACGATCCAACTGAGAACAGTATTTCTCTGAATTGATGGTTTCCCCAGGAGGAAAAAATTCGTAATAAATAATTCCTTTCCAGTCCCACCAAATGCACAGCATATTCTTCTCAGGATGAAGCCCTGGTTTAGGAATTGAGAGTGGTGGCTCCCCTTTCTTACGCCATGACTTTCTCTTTCGGATGTTGTTGTACACAATCCACTTTTCGTCACTTGTAACCAGCTGTTTCAGAAAAGGGGCAGTTTCATTGCGTCTTATCAATGCGTCACAAATGGAAACACGCTGAACTAAATTTTGTTCACTCAATTCGTGCGGAACCCATACATCCCGAAGATTTACGTAACCGAGTTTCTTTAGGTGCCTGGCTACAGTTACATGAGATAAGTTTAGCTCCTGACGTACCTCCCGAGTTGTTATTCTGGGGTTGTTCGTAATCATGCCCTTTATCCTTTCCTCATCCATAACCACAGGTCGTCCAGAACGAGGTTTGTCTTTCACAGAGAAGTTCCCAGCTCGAAATCGAGTAAACCATTTTTAATTCATCACTGCATCTTCTCCATAAATAGCACAAATTTTCCGTTGAGTTTGTGAGGCTGTTTTACCTTTACGGTAATACAACAGCATTAAATGTCGAAAATGTTCCTTCTTGCCTTCCATATTAACATTCACAAGTTATAACTCCACACTGTTGCATCCACAAACTCGTACTGAAGTTTGGTTACCAATTCTTACATAAGTTGCCCTATTTACCTTTGGCTGTCAGGTCGCTGTGGTTTGAGTTCATAGCATTGTTTTCAGTTATTGTATTTGTAAACAAACCCCATATTGTTAGGCAACTTCTTTGACGTAAAAGTAATGGGGGCATGCAGTGTTCTCAGGTGTTCTTAGTCGTAAGCACGTAACAAGAATCGAACGAATTTATGAGACAACCCGATAATTTTCTGAATGTGTTGGTTTCCTGTAAATTCCAAATTTTATTTTTGTGTCATTCTTGATGATATTTAGATCCAAGAAAGAGAGTTGTCCATTGATTTCCTTTTCTATAGTGGATTTTATAGTCCTTTCTTGCAGATTGAGTAATTTTAATGCATGTTCTAAACGTTTATTCGGTACAATTGCAAAGATGTTGTCAGCATATCTATACCAAACTTTGAAGATCAATGGGAAGGACTTTTTAATTTGAGTTTAAAATGCACTCATAAATAAGTTAGCCAAAAAAAGGTAAAAGTGGATTGCCCATTGATAACCCTGATTTCTGCTTGTAGTGTTTTCCATTAAAGCTGAAGAAGTTTCGTTCAATGCATATTTTTGTTAGAGAAATGTATTCTTCTGCTTCTGTTGCTTCTATTTCTATTGTAGTTAGCCATTTTTTAATACAGTCTGCAACTTTTCTGTTGGTATGCTTGGAAATAAAGATGTGACATCAAATGAAACCAGTCTGTCACTTTTGTTCAAATTTATACCTTTGATTTTTCCTACTAAATCTAAAAGTTTTTTTTTTGTTTAAATATGCACTTTTAAATTTTGGGAAACTATTAAATTTATTTAGCAACCATTTGGCCAAATTATATGTGGAGGCATTTATGCTACTAGTGATAGGTCTCATGCCTTTCCGTGTTTTATGACTTTTTGGCAGCCCATATACTCTTGGTAATGTTGGATTATCTACTTTAATTTTGTGAAATTCTTTTTTGCTGAATATTTTGCCTTCTTTTAGAGTTTTATTTGTGGTTTCATTGCAGTACTTTAATGGGTTGGTTGGAAAGAGATAGAAAATGGAGGCGAACGCCTTTGAAACTAGTCTCGCATATATATAAACAAGTGACAAGTATTAATAAGCCAACTACACATAGTTTCTGAGATTAATTTTGACGTCACTATTACTAAATTCCTCCAAACACATATAACATATAAATGAAATAATAACTGAAGAGAGAGCATAGGAAATGAAATTGTCCTGTATTAAGAAATTCAGCAATTAAGGAATAAAAAAATCAGAAATAATGGTTGAAGTAGTACATAAGAACAGAAGCTAATAACAGTGAAGCAGTACTAATATTGCAATGTAAGATTATATTTTGTACATAATTGTTATATGTATGAGAATTATATGAGTATAATACTATATATATATATATAAATGAATTGACTTTATTGGTCTCACAAAAGCTCGAGAATGTCGGAACTGATTTGCTTAATTTTGGTTCTGAAAAATTTGTATAAGTGATAATGGACCAGGTTATAAACTAAATATGAAACTACACACGGTAACTTTCATGGAACGTACACACCTTCCTTTATTTTTGACAAACTGGAGCATTACAAAGCAGAAAGTTATTTCACTCCTTGCCAATGTCTTCAAAGCTACTTCATTTACCATATTTTATTAAATAATGTCCATATTGTTTGTTATGAAGATTGAATTTTCTTTTATTTAGCATCATGATACACCTTTCGAAGATTAGATGCAAAATTATTTTCTGAATGCACTATAACACTATAAATATTTGATCACAGGCAACTGTAGTCAAATATTAGTGAATCCTTGGATACCTTCTTTATAATTTTTGTTTGTGAATTGCTTAATGTGAATTGAATTGATACAAAATTAATTGAATTCCTGTGTGACTTTGTGCTGGTCACAGAATCTTTTTTACTGTGCCAAGGAGAAATTATTAGGATTTAGGTCGCAGAAGTCAGTCGAATGTGCAACGAGCCTAACTTCAAAATTTATGGAAAGATATTTCAATTATATGGTTCTGAAATTATGTGTAAGTTCTTCTGTTGGCCATAATTGTTGTTCAGAAAGGATAAATTCCCTTGGAAGAATGAAAATCTGGTTATTGATGTATAATGTACATAATTTCTATGTTTTATCTTGCATGCTTATGCAAAATTTCAGGATATGCCACTAAGTTTTGTATATTTGATGATCGTGGTGCTCATTTCATTGAATATGGCTATAATAATGATAGTGATGCATTGGGATTACATTACCTGAACATTATAATCTCTTTTAACATTGCTTTTAATACTGGGTGATTATTCATAATCTGGAATGGATGTTCCAATTTCACAGCATCCTTAGAAGTAATTCTAATAACATTTAAATGCTCTAGAGTCTAGAATTTTCTCATGGTTTCTTTACAATATAGCTATTACATAGTTTCTGTATTTATATAATTTCTTTCAACCGAAGAGCTTATATCTAATTATTTTAGTTAGTTAAGTTGAGACAATACTTATGAAATTGATAGAGAACAACATTAAAATTTAATTTATTAGTACACTGTTTTTTGTTTGCTTTGAAAATGTTTGGACACATTTATATTTTATATTTAGAAGGAATGCTTCAAAACTAAAGTTTTAAATATTTCTTAACACTGAATATCAAATAAGTAATAATAGTGAATGGACTTGGACAACGACAGATGAGATAAATGAAGCAGATTAAAGGAGATGGCCACACACATTGAAACCTTTTTCTATAAATGCCTTCTTTTAAAATTCTTATTCAGTGAGTCTCAAAATATGTATTCTTATTGAAACATCAGTATCAAATATTGGTGGAACTTCCTCTACTCACTATAAGTAAACAGTGGTTTGGGGTTGGGTAATTTTCTGAAGAAAAATAGATTTATTTCAATGGATACCGGCCCATTATGGCATTATGGGAAATGAAAAATCTGACTTCCTAGCCAAGAAAGGAACCAATATAATTAAACTTTCTTACATCAAAAATGTATGTAAATTAAAAAATTCATACACATTTCAGATATCTATATGAATCCATTCCTTTTACAAAAGGTCTTCTTGATAGTGATTGCAACATATTAACCATAAATGTAGAATTTCATGAATATAACACCAACCAACGCAGAAACTTACACATGATATAGAAAAATACTAAATTGTATCACGATGGAATCATATACTCCAGTTCCAAATTTAACAACAGATTACCAGAAAAATAAAAAGTATAAAAAAGAGCACATTTTAGGTTAAAACTGCTGTCCGATTTGTTCACTGCCATTATTCCCATGCAGAATTTTTAAATCATTATCTTTATCATCTACACTGCACGTGATAATACAAAATATGTATTTACATTAAATGTTAACCTCTGGTAATTGAAGCTTTAAATGCTGAACTTACTTGTGTGTAACCATTATACGTAAAAGTGTATATAATTAAAATTTACCAATGTCATGCAGGGAATTGCAATATTTGTGTAATAGCATCATTTAGTTATTAAGCTCATTTTAACTGAATCATTTGCACACAAGTGTACTTTATGATTTAGTGGATCAATAAATTACTTTACTTGCACTTTACCATATTGGTAACATAATTATTATGTAAAAAGTAAAATAAATCATGGAAAACACTCTTGGAAAATACTAATGCCATACCAGAATCTGCCAAGAAACTCAGCAGTGGCCCTTTTTCACTTTATGAAAAATGAATGAGGTTTTGTCTGTTCTAAGTGAGAATTTAACACCATATTTGACAAATTTGCTTAATAATTGTCTATGGAGGGGTCGTTTCCGGAAAACTGGAAAGAAGCGAGAGTAATAATTTTAAAAAAAGGAAATGATAAAGATCCCAATATACCCAAGTCGTATAGGCCTATCTGTTTATTGAATACCGTTGGAAAAGTGTTTGAGCAATTGATAAATAAAAGAATTATGGAATATAGGTCCATTGTTTGGATACATGAGGATCAATTTGGATTTAGGAAGGGGAAGACCACTGAAGATGCCCTGTATAGTACCACTAATAAATATTTAATTATCATATTTATTGATATATCTGGCGCTTTTGGTAATTTATGGGGCCATTTTTTTTTTGAGAGGCTAAGGCGTCAAAATTATCCAAGAACCCTGTATAATATTTTACTGGATTATTGTAAAAGTAGAAAAGTGTAAGTTCCAGGGTGTGAATAAGTGTATTTATAAAAGTTTAACTAAAGGAGGTCCAAAAGTCTCAGTTCTTGGTCTGACGTTTTGGGATATTGTAATGGAAACTTTATTGGAAGAAGTGCAACAGAACCCAGACGTAAGAAAGACCATAGCTTATGCCGATGATGTGGTATTTTTGGTAGATGGAAATTCGAGGTTTGAATTGCAAAAGAAAGCCAGAAATTTAGTCTGTATATTAGAACAATGGTGTCTAAAATCCCAATTATGTATTGCTTCACAAAGGTCGGGCTATACGTTATTAAAAGGAAATTTAAAAAGAGATCCCATAATTAAGATAAATGGTGGAAATATTAACTGCAATTCACAAGCTAAATATCTAGGCCTTGTTTTGGATGAAAAATTAAATTTTAGAAAACATTTGAATCATATAAGGAAGAAATCAGAAAATGTTATGCTAAAATTAACAAGGATACGACAGATAAAATTTAAAATTCCATTAAGAACCATAATTACCTATTATTATTCAATTTTTGCCTCGATAATTACTTATGGAGCGGCGGTTTGGGCTCATAGGATGAATAATGTTAGAATGAGGAAATTGATTGGAGGCTCATAACGAAAAATTTTATTGAGGCATACAGGAGCGGTATGTACAACGCCAACAATGGCCTTATTAGTAACCACTGGAATATTGCCGTTTGATTTCTTAATCAAATTAAGGGGAACAACGTTTTGGCTAAAAAGAAATAATTTGGATAAAGTACAAGATATTTTGGGAGAAAGATTTAGAACAGTGCAAGATATTAAGAAAATTATACGAGATTGGCAGCAAGAATGGAATGAAATAACTGTGGGTAGATGTACGTTTGAATTGTTTCCCGATATTAAGGAATGGTTGCATTTAACTTATATAAAACACATGTAAGGAACCATTCACTATTTGACAGGACATGGCCCATATGGGACCTATTGGTTCAAAATTAAGAAACATGTCAGTGATGTTTGTAAAACTGCAGCGTAATGGATTCTCCAGAACATGCACTTTTTGAATGTAATAAATATATACATCAATTTGATGAAGAAAGAGAGCGCTTAAGTGGATGTCAAATATTCTATATCTTGAGAGATAAAGAATTATATCCATATCCTGATACTTTAGTCATGAAAGTTGGTGAATTATCAAAAGATGAAGTAATAATGACGGAAGAGATAGTAAGCATTAATCAACCCGAAGAAGCAGTTAGAAGATCGAAGAGGATAGAAAATGGAACCACAATTATTGATAATGTATGAATCATATAATATAATGAAGAATAAGAAGCTGATGAAGTTTTATTTCTCAATCAAAGGAGATATTATTTTATATCTATTGGAAAATAAGAGGATGGAGAGAAGGAGATTTAGACATGGCAGAGGAATAAAACAGAGAAGAAGAATCAGAGAAGAATTTGTTGGCATTGTTATACAGGTTGGAGGCGATTTGTAAGGAAACTTACAAAATGGTGGAGCCGATATTGGGAGAAGCTGTCGCGACCAACCAGCCCAGGTGTGGATCTGTAGCGGCGGAGTGGAGTTGGAGATGCAGTCATTATATTTTGTCTGGTAATTTGCTGTGGTGAGAAGAGAGCAGTTTTTGGTGATCTTAGTGTCGTAATTAGTGTGCGTGTTATATGAGAGCTACGTTTTGGAAATTTTTGAGCAAAGTATAAAATGAGATAAATAATTAGCTCCCAGAAGGGAGCAAGTGATGATGGATAATTATTGGAATAATATTTTGTGAAAAAAATACTATGGGTATTGAAGAGGAAGAAAGTGATTGCTTTTAAAATTTAATTCTGATTTTGTAAGTTATCTTTTTGTTTGTGTGAATATCCATATTTAAATTTTAGTTGTTTCATTAATAATTAAAGACCGTTACATTATTATTATTATTGTGCTGTTAAATATTTGAAAGAAATTTAAAGTAATTGTTTGTTTGGATTGGTTGTTTTAATTATATCATTTAATTAATTTTGAAATTTTTGTAAATTTTAATATTTAGTGATATTTTGTTTTTTGAGTATTTTATATATATTTATGTATTGTATATAGGGAGATAGGGATTGATGATTTT
>CM060950.1:185292659-185342659 GCA_030765055.1 Mantis religiosa
TGTTGCGATGGCAGTCTAATTATAAAATGGATTAAACAACTTAGTGATAATGTCCTGGTGGGGTTGTGAGGCACCTTGATGTCCTTTGGTACCAATCTGGAGAACTGGGAGACGCCGCACTGGTCACCGTATCAGCCCGACCACAGTGATCGGTAGTTTTCTGTGGTTGACACTCGCAAATGATATTAGTTCTCACCTAAATGGGCGATGGAGGGAAAGGAGCAATGAAAAAGCTCCTATTACTCACTCTCATGTAAGGGGGAACCTCAGCTACACATCTCTTTACATCCATAAGGAACTCATATTCCGTACCTTAGTTTTTCTCCAAACTGCTTCTACAGCAATGTTTTGTGTTTCGTGTAATATTTACATACCTTCTGCGTGCCAGGACTAAACTCATTAAGTTCATAAAATCTCACTCATATTGCACTTTCAAGTCCTTTCTGTTCAATTTGCATTGAGGTTTTTTATGTTTGTTGCTAAGGCTCTTCAAATTGAATTTTCTCCATTTTTCTATGGGCTTCCCAACAATATTTACACAGTTGAACTGGAACACTGGCACTCATTTTTGAGATTGTGATGCACTGGAGTAGGTGGTCTCTCTTCATTACTTTGGGTAGGTTGTTGTGTAGTATACATTCTAGAGAATTCAAGATAATGATCTTGAGCACGTAGGCAGCCAGACAGTCATGTTTAGTCATCAAGTGATAAAGGGCCACTGCTGAGTTTCTTGGCAGATTCTAGTACGGCATTAGTATTTTCCAAGAGTGTTTTCCATGATTTATTTTACTTTTTACATAATAATTATGTTACCAATATGGTAAAGTACAAGTAAAGTAATTTAATGATCCACTAAATCATAAAGTCCACTTGTGTGCAAATGATTCAGTTAAAATGAGCTTAATAACTAAATGATGCTATTACACAAATATTGCAATTCCCTGCATGACATTAGTAAATTTTAATTATATACACTTTTACGTATAATGGTTACACATAAGTAAGTTCAGCATTTAAAGCTTCAATTACCACAGGTTAACATTTAATGTAAATACATATTTTGTATTATCACGTGCAGTGTAGATGATAAAGATATTGATTTAAAAATTCTACATGGGAATAATGGCAGTGAACAAATGGGACAGCAGTTTTAACCTAAAATGTGCTCTTTTTTATACTTTTTATTTTTCTGGTAATCTGTTGTAAAATTTGGAACCGGAGTATATGATTCCATCGTGATACAATTTAGTATTTTTCTATATCATGTGTAAGTTTCTGCGTTGGTTGGTGTTATATTCATGAAATTCTACATTTATGGTTAATATGTTGCAATCACTATCAAGAAGACCTTTTGTAAAAGGAATGGATTCATATAGATATCTGAAATGTGTATGAATTTTTTAATTTACATACATTTTTGATGTAAGAAAGTTTAATTATATTGGTTCCTTTCTTGGCTAGGAAGTCAGATTTTTCATTTCCCATAATGCCATAATGGGCCGGTATCCATTGAAATAAATCTATTTTTCTTCAGAAAATTACCCAACCCCAAACCACTGTTTACTTATAGTGAGTAGAGGAAGTTCCACCAATATTTGATACTGATGTTTCAATAAGAATACATATTTTGAGACTCACTGAATAAGAATTTTAAAAGAAGGCATTTATAGAAAAAGGTTTCAATGTGTGTGGCCATCTCCTTTAATCTGCTTCATTTATCTCATCTGTCGTTGTCCAAGTCCATTCACTATTATTACTTATTTGATATTCAGTGTTAAGAAATATTTAAAACTTTAGTTTTGAAGCATTCCTTCTAAATATAAAATATAAATGTGTCCAAACATTTTCAAAGCAAACAAAAAACAGTGTACTAATAAATTAAATTTTAATGTTGTTCTCTATCAATTTCATAAGTATTGTCTCAACTTAACTAACTAAAATAATTAGATATAAGCTCTTCGGTTGAAAGAAATTATATAAATACAGAAACTATGTAATAGCTATATTGTAAAGAAACCATGAGAAAATTCTAGACTCTAGAGCATTTAAATGTTATTAGAATTACTTCTAAGGATGCTGTGAAATTGGAACATCCATTCCAGATTATGAATAATCACCCAGTATTAAAAGCAATGTTAAAAGAGATTATAATGTTCAGGTAATGTAATCCCAATGCATCACTATCATTATTATAGCTATATTCAATGAAATGAGCACCACGATCATCAAATATACAAAACTTAGTGGCATATCCTGAAATTTTGCATAAGCATGCAAGATAAAACATAGAAATTATGTACATTATACATCAATAACCAGATTTTCATTCTTCCAAGGGAATTTATCCTTTCTGAACAACAATTATGGCCAACAGAAGAACTTACACATAATTTCAGAACCATATAATTGAAATATCTTTCCATAAATTTTGAAGTTAAGCTCGTTGCACATTCGACTGACTTCTGCGACCTAAATCCTAATAATTTCTCCTTGGCACAGTAAAAAAGATTCTGTGACCAGCACAAAGTCACACAGGAATTCAATTAATTTTGTATCAATTCAATTCACATTAAGCAATTCACAAACAAAAATTATAAAGAAGGTATCCAAGGATTCACTAATATTTGACTACAATTGCCTGTGATCAAATATTTATAGTGTTATAGTGCATTCAGAAAATAATTTTGCATCTAATCTTCGAAAGGTGTATCATGATGCTAAATAAAAGAAAATTCAATCTTCATAACAAACAATATGGACATTATTTAATAAAATATGGTAAATGAAGTAGCTTTGAAGACATTGGCAAGGAGTGAAATAACTTTCTGCTTTGTAATGCTCCAGTTTGTCAAAAATAAAGGAAGGTGTGTATGTTCCATGAAAGTTACCGTGTGTAGTTTCATATTTAGTTTATAACCTGGTCCATTATCACTTATACAAATTTTTCAGAACCAAAATTAGGCAAATCAGTTCCGACATTCTCGAGTTTTTGTGAGACCAATAAAGTCAATTCATTTATATATATATATATATATAGTATTATACTCATATAATTCTGATACATATAACAATTATGTAGAAAATATAATCTTACATTGTAATATTAGTACTGCTTCACTGTTATTAGCTTCTGTTTCTATGTACTACTTCAACCATTATTTCTGATTTTTTTATTCCTTAATTGCTGAATTTCTTAATACAGAACAATTTCATTTCCTATGCTCTCTCTTCAGTTATTATTTCATTTATATGTTATATGTGTTTGGAGGAATTTAGTAATAGTGACGTCAAAATTAATCTCTGAAACTATCTGTAGTTGGCTTATTAATACTCGTCACTTGTTTATATATGAGAGACCTGTTTCAAAGGCATTCACCTCCATTTTCTATCTCTTTCCAACCAGCCCGTTAAAGTACTGCAATGAAACCACAAATAAATTTAAAAGAAAGCAAAACAATCAACAAAAAAGAATTTCACAAAATTGAAGTAGATAATCCAACATTACCAAGAGTATATGGGCTGCCAAAAATTCATAAAACAGGGAAAGGCATGAGACCTATCACTAGTAGCATAAATGCCTCCACATATAATTTGGCAAATGGTTGCTAAATAAATTTAATAGTTTCCCAAAATTCAAAAGTGCAAATTTAAACAAAAAAGGACTTTTAGATTTAGTAAGAAAAATAAAAGATATAAATTTGAACAAAAATGACAGACTGGTTTCATTTGATGTCACATCTTTATTTCCAAGCATACTAATAGAAAAATTGCAGACTGTATTAAAAAATGGCTAACTACAATAGAAATTGAAGCAACAGAAGCAGAAGAATACATTTCTCTAACAAAAATATGCATTGAACAAAACTTCTTCAGCTTTATTGGAAAACACTACAAGCAGAAATCAGGGTTATCAATGGGCAATCCACTTTTACCCTTTTTGGCTAACTTATTTATGAGTGCATTTTAAACTCAAATTAAAAAGTCCTTCCCATTGATCTTCAAAGTTTGGTATAGATATGCTGACAACATCTTTGCAATTGTACCAAATAAACGTTTAGAACTTGCATTAAAATTACTCAATCTGCAATAAAGGACTATAAAATTCACTATAGAAAAGGAAATCAATGGACAACTCTCTTTCTTGGGTCTAAATATCATCAGAAATGACACAAAAATAAAATTTGGAATTTACAGGAAACCAACACATTCAGAAAATTATCGGGTTGTCTCATAAATTCGTTCGATTCTTGTTACGTGTTTGCGACTAAGAACACCTGAGAACACTGCATGCCCCCATTACTTTTACGTCAAAGAAGTTGCCTAACAATATGGGGTTTGTTTACAAATACAATAACTGAAAACAATGCTATGAACACAAACCACAGCGACCTCACGGCCAAAGGCAAATAGGGCAACTTATGTAAGAATTGGTAACCAAACTTCAGTACGAGTTTGTGGATGGAACAGTGTGGAGTTATAAATTGTGAATGTTAATATGGAAGGCAAGAAGGAACATTTTCGACATTTAATGCTGTTTTATTACCGTAAAGGTAAAACAGCCTCACAAACTCAACGGAAAATTTGTGCTATTTACGGAGAAGATGCAGTGATGAATCAGGCATGTCAAAAATGGTTTACTCGAATTTTATAAGCTTTCTCTGTGAAAGCGACCGACTTGTACGTAGAAGCGCCTGTTTTCTAAAAATTGTGCAGCAATGGTAGAGAATTTTGGAGGCCGGGAAACTCTCGGTGCAGTTTGTAAATCAGGGCGTTATGCCATCATCGATCAAATGCTGCTTCTACGTCCAAAATAGTGCCGCCGTTGAAGCCCCATTGTTAAATTGCTCGGTGACGTCATCTCCTAGTCTTAAGAGTTGAAGGTCTGTTGAGTGACCTTTTCTAAAGGCAAATTGTGAGTTTGAAATGTCAAGTGACGGGATTTGTTTTTGGAGTCGAAATAAAATTATTTTCTCGAGCAATTTACCAATAGTAGACAGAAAACTAATGGGGCAGTAATTTTGAGGTTTCCTGGTGCTTTTCCCATGCTTAGGAAGCATTATTACTTTGGCTCGTTTCCAAGTGGCAGGAAAATAATCCTGCAGACAGGCGTAAAAATTTTTTGTAAGTTGCGCCAGGGCTTTTCTCGGGAGATGTTTGAGTTCCTCATTAGTCACCCTGTCCGAGCCGGTGGCTTTCCGATTAGGTAGCTTCCTAACAAGGTTGTACACTTCCTGCGGCGTTGTGAAGGGCAAGTGTTGCTCATGCCTCTGCGTCACCCAGTTCTGTACCCAAGTCTGGACTTCTCGTTCTAGCTCGAGGTTCTTGGCTGTGTTTTCAGTAAACCTTGCCTGCAGACAGTCTGCAAAGGCCTCGGCTTTCTCCTCAGAGGAGAAGTGCAGGCCGAGGCGAGTGTGTAGCGCCTCAGTGCCTGAGTTAGCGCTCGAGGAGACTTTAAATGCCTTTAATAATTTCCACAAAGAATTGACCGAATGTGTGGTATTTAACATTTTCTGTTCCCACTGTTTAATTTTGTTAATTTTAATTTGTTGCCGAATGATATTGCGTAATCATTTTGCTAGCACTTTGTACTCAGTCTGGCGGGTAAGCCGTCAAAGTCTCGTCAAGCGTCACCTCCTGGTAATGAGCTGCTCCACCTCAGGGTACGTGCAAAAACTAGGTGGGCTTGTGGTGTAGCCAGTAGAATTTCTTTTGGCCGTGTGCAGCGAGGCAGTGTAGTTTTCAATGGCGACGTCGGTGTCCACCTCGCTGTAGATTGACAGCCCGGGCTGCGCCATCTTGTGCATTTCGAGGGTAAACTTTCTCCAGTCGGTTTCTGCGCGCCTCAGAGGGCCTGTCCGACCGGCCGTGATGGGCCGCGGATGTCGAAATGCACTGGTAGGTGTTCGGAGTCCAGGCGGTGATACACAGTGAAGTTGCATGATAATGTCGCATTTTTTGTGATTACGAAGTCCAACATTTCGGGGTCGAAGTGCTCTGGCTTATGCAAAAAGGTGGGTTCGGGGGGGGGGGGCGGAAGTACATCTCGAGGTCGTCATTTTCTGTTATAAGGTCTGCTAGGAGATTTCCAGCCGCGTTTGCTTGACGTGAATGCCACCAGCAGTGTCGAGCGTTGAAGTCTCCTGCCATTATAACGTGCTCCTCCAAGTATTTGCGAGGATTTGCTTGAAGTCGCGTCTACAGTCGGGAGAATTAGGGGGCCGATAGAGGGCCACCAGCATCACCGTTTTGTTATTTACCCGTGTTTTAAGAGCCGTGAACTCAAACGCTGCCAATGGTGGCAGCGTAACACGAGCATGAGCAACTTTGTTTTTTAAGTAAAATAGCTGTTCCCTCTCCCTGTCTACCAATTCTATCGGTGCGAAATATTTGGTAACCCCTGAGCTTAAAAGTAAGTTTCTGCTTTAATTTTGTTTCACAAATGATTGCGACGTCAATTTTGTTACGCCACAGGTAGCTTTCAAGTTCGTGCTGCTGCGTGTAGATGTCGGAATTCCACAGGATCGCGCGAGCTAAAGATGTGCCTCCCCTTATTTGAGCCATTTACTCGAACATGTCCGAAAGAAGCTCTATGAGGGCTTCTAGTTTCTCCCAAGTGCTGGTGATGCTCTTAAATCTTGCGATAAAAGGCTGTACCTTTGGTGCAAGTTTCTGTAAGTTTAGCTCTTTAAACAGGGTAAACAGCTCTTTGAGGCCTCCTAGGTCACCAGATGGCGCCTGGGAGGGGGCAGCTGTTGAGGGTTGACCAGTAGGTGGCGGCACTGGTGCAATTTGTCCCCTCATGGCGCCTCCGAAAGAGACTCCATCTCTAACCATAGCCGGGTGTGCAATGGGTCTTGGCCCTGGTTGCGCACTTGGGGGTTCCTGGCTCTGGCTGCCAGTTGGCGGCTGTGGCGTTCGTTACGGAACGTCTCGCAACCTCTGTAGCTGGCAGGATGCTTCTCCCCACAGTTTGCACAGTGGGGTACAAAGTCCTGCGTGGCCTTTTTCGGGCAGTCAGCTAAACGGTGGAGGCCACCGCAGAGGACGCACCGAGAGGTCATTTGGCACATTATATATGTGTGTCCCAAGTGTTGGCAGTTGAAGCACTGCGTTATGTTGTGATTTGTTTTGAGAACCTCCACGTTCCTCAATCCTCCATGAGGACGTGACATAACTCGCGGGCCTGTAGGAGCTTTTGGTTTGTGGTGGTCCTGTCTAGGGTCACTTGGTAGATTGGCAGAGGCCTGCTACGGGAGAAGAGATTGCGGACGTGGACGCCAGTGTACCCCTTCGGTTCCAGGTCATCCCGGATGAGGTCTGTCTCCAAGTCCTCTAGGAGGCGCTTGATGATATAGTGGAGGGGCTGGTCACTCAGGTGGTAAAGCTGTAACTCTCGACACAGGCGTCCTTCAGCTTACTTATGGTGGGTAGGCTGTCTTCTTTTCGGGTCAGGAATAGCTTCAGACAGCTCCTGGTGTTCTGCAGTGTGTATGCTCCAGCTGGGAGAGAGCCCCGGAAGATCTGGAACACCTTGGTCGCCTGCCGAGCATCAGGTATTTTGATTCGTGGAGGTTTTTGGCTGCTGGATGGCTGTGTTGCTGTCGTTGCAGTTGTAGTTGTGTTTGTGGTTGCTGGGGTGTGGCTGTGTGCAGGTAGAGTGGTGGTAGTGTGTGATTGTCTGGGTGGGTTGTGCGGTCGACTTGGCCGTTGGGGTTTCAGGTTTGCTCTGCATGGTGATGGAAGGGTGGGAAAGTTGCTGGGGTGCTCCGTATCCTCGTCGTCCTCCGATGAGGATAGTTCAGTTGAGTCCAGAGGTTCTACTCCCATTAGCCTTGAACCCGTAGGAACATGACCTGGGCCTCTTTCAACCAGGGAGTATCCGAGCTGTCCCAAAGGGTGCTTGGCATCCTCCGTGGGGCTTTCCGTAGGGCAAGACCTAGTTACCTAACAAGCTCCCCCCCCATCTGGTCATAGGGACACAAGACGGGATGGAAGTGGATACGCCACTTACGCGCGTCAACACTCAAGGTGAAGACTACCGATATGACCTCGGTGGGGCCGCCTGGTGATCTAGCACACCTTCTACTAGCTAAGCAGGCTAGTACCCGGAAACTTAATGGCTTCCCTCAACCCCGTCCGAAGACGTACCCAATCTCCCACGGGTATCGGGAACACACTGCCCCCTCGAAGCCATCCCAATCTGAACAACTCCCGAAGGAGGGGCTCGGCTGTTCGGCCCGAGGTTCCTCTAGTAACGTCAGAGGTACCACGAGTGCTAAGGATCCGCAGCGCCCGCACTTTGGCAGCTGAAAGGGACGGATCCCTTCCCCTACGGCGCCTCCGATGAGGATAGTGCCGCATAGCGGTTGCCGGTCGAGACCTGGGGTGGCAGGTGGCTGGTCTTATTTTTCTTGGACAGCAAAGGCTGCTGTCCACGCCGCTCGAGGTCGGAATCACTATCCCATCCACTGCCGCGATGATGGGGGCGCTTCCCAGCGGGGACTGCCTGCCAGCCCTCTGCAAGCTGAACCAGATGTCTATTTTTGAAAGAGTGTTTTTGGTAGCAGCGTGCCAGGTCGTTGGCGATTTTGCCAAAGTCGTGGGACTCCGGGGCCATATTTTCCAGGATTTCCTGGAAATAAAAGATTTCCTTCTGGAGATCTTTCACCTCTCTCTCCAGCAAGGCGTATTTCCGGGCAACTGCTTCATGCTCCAGGGCGTTGTGGTCCATAGGGGCAGGAGCAGTGGCTGCTTCGACATTGGCCAATGGCGGGCCAAGTGGCGCAACGAGGTTGGGCTGCGCCTGCTGTGCGGCTATAAAGTGAGCCAGCTGTTCGCCTTGGGGCCACGAGTCCTCTTCGAGTCGTCTAAGAGGCAACATCTCCAGGAAGAGGAGCTCGACTAGCTTGGACAATGGTGTCCAAGCGCGAAGAAGGGAGAACGTTTAGCTGTAGCTTCCAACGCTTCGAGTGCTAGCTCGTCCGCAGTTGCCTGCCCGCTTCCCGCAACAGGGACCAGCTCTGCACTTGGGTAGAGCAGCAAGGCCATAGCCAACGGTCTCTCGGCCGGTATCAAGACGCCTCTCCCCCGGGGATCGGTCCTCTACTGCTCGGCCCAATTAGCGCCCTTTGCAAGTTCTATCTCTATCTCTCTTCTTTCCTCTATTCTATTAGAGTTTAAGGCCCCCTTTCGCCCACTAACTTCCACTCTCTTTTCATCTTAAAAACCAATCACCATGTCTAAGACAGGAAGGAGAGCGTCGGCTGCCAAATCTTCCCCTCCAAGTCTACGACACCGAAGAGCAAGACTCTCCCAAGAACCCTCTCGCCTTCTCGTTCCAAGACACCGCTACCACCTCAACCTATTTCCCCCTTCCTCAATTCCTACTTCCAAAACACTTTCTTCCAGGCCCACCTCACCCAAAACTTGCTCTTCCAACTCAACTGACTCTAGAACACTGACACACTACCCCAATCGACAGCCAGGTTAGGAGAACGGACACTGTGCTTATTTTTGTTAGTAAACGCCAAGCCCCGACCACCCGCCAACTAACGCAAAACATTGACAAGACTTGCCAACTAAAATTCAACTATACTGTAGACACAGCCCGTAACTCCGGGAAATTTGTTTTCAAGATGTCCTCAATTGGGGACTACCTGATTTTGGTGAAATACCTCAAATCTAACAACGTACAGCATCACCTAATGCACCACCCAGAACAAAGAACTGTCCGCTTTGTAGTAAAGGGGCTGTACGCTGAACTAATAGGGGAGGGAATTAAAGAAGACCTGGCAAACTGTTCCAGGCCATAAGAGCAGTTCAAATGAGACGGCGTAACAGGGATAGAGCCCCCCGCCTATATTCCTAATTGAACTGCAGGATACCCTAAAGAATAGGAACATTTTGGAATTTAAATACCTGGCACACTTCAAAATTCATGTCGAAGAGTACAGAGCAGCCACAACTCCGAAAAAGTCTCACGCTGCCAACAATTTTGGTACATGGAAAAGGATTGTAGGTCTCAAACCCCCATCTGCGCCAAATGCACAGCTCTCCACTACTCAGGTACATGCACTGTTCCACCTTTGGAACGATTATGCGTACTATGTGGCGCTCAGGGCCATGGTGCAACTTGGCGCGGTTGCGTACTACGCAGCATGTAAAAAACTGGCGAAAAAAATTCCGTGCACAGCCATCCAATCCCCAGATCAGCCAGAGAACGCAAGCAGCACTATTTTACTAGGCTGTTGCACAACCTAGTCAAGCGCAATGGCTCAATAGGAATAGGAAAAGTCGGTCGCACCCAGCCTCCTTAGAAGAACATTCCGCAATTGGGCGTCCTCGGGACGGATCTGAGGCTAGCCCAATAAGACAAAAGCGAACCCACGACAAACAAAAGCCCCAAACTCTCAGGCAGGCCCTTAAAGGTAGATGCGCCTCTCGCAGCTACAAATTCGCTCCAGCCCCGAAGCAGACGGGATCCTGCCATGGCGCTGCTCTTACTAGTGAAATCACTAGGATTGCCAAAGAACAAAGTGCCACTTCGGCATGTGGAGGAAGACCTGTCAATTATATGTAATATACTTTCACAACCAGCGAACGACGTAATACAGACAGCACACTACTTAACGGAACTGATTACAGACATGAACAGATATAGTCATAGGTATTTTTTTTTTCTTTTTTTTTTTCTTTTTTTTTTTCCTTTTTTATTTTTTTTTTATTTATTTATTTTTTACATGTTTTCTTTCAAGTCATAGAAACTACAATCAACTGTTGTTTGCAACCTAAGTCAAGCTAATACAGTTAAAAGTATAGTGTTAAGATTACAATTAAAACACTCAGAAATATGATAAAATGGATTAAGAAGATGCCAATTTTTCAAATTTTGCTTGAAGTATTTGAGGCTACAGTATTGAGCTTCTATAGCCAGTCTATTTTTTCTTACATTTGCGTCCATCTGAGCGGATAGTCCTTGCAAAGGATTGCCTAACTATCTGAAGGATCACTGTTCTAAGAACTTGTGGCGAGCAAATTGATCTTTCTAAAGATCGTCTGCGCTCAGTGAAAGCAGCCAGTCTTGATGTTGGGATGGAAGTTGACTTCGGAACCAGTGTAATGGAGCTCAAATCGGATGATATAAGGCTCCATAGAATCACTGAGCCCCGCTGTGATTAGCTTCCAACGTTCCCTTCGCAGGAATTCAAACCATTCCCTCTGTAATGCCACATTTCCAGGATTTTTCTGCATTATCCAGTGTAACGTTCCCATTACCAACCAGATCGCACACCTGTAGAGCGCCGTGTCTTTAAAACTGAATTCCAGTCTCTGTAGCCTTCGAAGACATGGTGGAAACTCCGGCGGACACCATTTTCCAATAAAGTCTCTGAGCACCATCCAGATATTATGCACCTGTTTGCAAGAGGCAATCCTATGTTCCAAGGTGTCTATTTGTGAACAAATTTGGCATCTGTTACATGTTGTACGGCCATGTCACCATAATTTCTCCGCTGTTGGTATGGTGTCGTTTAATACTTCATATGCTGTCTCTTGCCAATCAGTAGGAACAACTTTATTAAAGAGATTCTTCCATATAAGTTTCCATTCTCTATTCTCTTTCTCTTCAATCCTGGGTGTACACTGCGATGTATTGAGCAGCTGATACTGTTTTCTCGTTGATTCAAAAACTGTGAGGTCAGCACTGGTGTCCAGCAGATTACTCAGATGGTTAACAATGGGTTTGAATCCCGGATATATCCTCTGAGCGTGCTGTATCTGATCCTGCCAGAAACTCCCATCTATCGATGAACCATTACCACCCAGTGATCTGACAGCAGTTTTGCCTAATAAGGCCATGCATTTCTTGGCGATGTCCACCAGTCCACATCCACCTTTGGATTGCGGCAATCGTAACTGTTCTCTGCTCACCCTGTAGGCTTTCCCAGTCCATAAGAAATAGCCAAGCAGTTGCTCAAGTCTCTGTGCTTCACGTTTCGGAATTGGCAGTATCTGCGCTAAGTACCAAATTTGACTGAGACCATAGATATGTATGTACCAAATTCGCTGCATCAAATTCAGGTTCCGAGCCCTCTCCAACAATAAAGAGTATCGCAAGTGGTTGATTTTCTCTCTCCAGTTGTAAACTATAGTGGCTTCCATATCTCCCATAAAAGAGATACCCAGTATCCTGGTGGTGGTAGTACATTTCATTCCCAGTGTTTGTACTGGTTCCAACCACTGTCCAATCAATAATATCTCAGATTTGTGTACGTTTAACGTTGCACCCGACATCCTTGTATATATCTCCAATCCATTCTGTAGGGCTGCCATATCGTGATTGTTTGTCGCTACAATTGTGACATCATCCGCATAAGCAATGACTTTAAAGCGTTCATTGTACACAGTAACCCCATGTAGCGTATCTTGCAGTCTTTGAAGTAGGGGGTTTAACGCTATAGAAAAAAGCCCCATTGATAACGGGCAACCTTGACGCACTGACCGGCCTATTCGTACTGGAATGGAAAGCCAGCCATTCCATAACACCCGGGATTTTGCTGTACCATAAAGGCCTTGTATAATTTTAATCATGTGCATTGGAAATTTCGCCACCTTTAAACATTGCCATAAATACGCATGTTGCACTTTATCAAATGCTTGTTGGAAATCCAAGCTTATCAAGGCCGCCACTTGCTGTTCCCTTTGCAAATGTATGAGGACATCGCGCAATTCTCCCAGCGTAACAATGATATTGCGCTTCGAGATCGCCGCTTGGTTGCAGTGTAATATTTCTGTATACGCTTCTTTCAACCTGTTTGCTATGACTTTGGTAAATATCTTATAGTCAGCATTCAACAATGTTATTGGGCGAAAATCCTTCATAGTAGTAAGCTGTGCTGTCTTTGGCAACAATGTGATAATTCCATCTGCAAACGTTTCGGGAAACTGCGCTGTTTCCCACAACTCCACCAAAACTGCCATCACTTCACGTTTTATAATGGGCCAACAGGTCCTATAAAATTCATAGGAAAGGCCATCAGGACCTGGAGACGTATGTTTACTGGTTTTTTGTATGACTTCTAATACTTCTTGTTCTGTAATGGTTCGGGTGAGTAAGTCGGCCGTTTCCTGGGAAACCCCAGTTGTAAACAGCGGCCACGCCTCATACCGCGGTGGGGTACCTTCATCTGATCCCTTGTGAAATAAAGCCTGAAAGTGTTCTGCTATAAGGTGAAGGATAGACCTGGTCCCTGTAAATGTGTTTCCAGTGTTCACATCTTGAAGTGTACGTGGGCATCGGGTACGCCCCTTCTTTCGTTCCTTTGCAAAATAGTAAAAGGAATTCCGTTCTTCCTCATGTGGGTGTTGAACCTTTGCTCTGATTTTATATCCATCCAGATGCTGCAGTTGTTGCATTTTGATAGTTTCTTTCACCTGCTTGATCTTGACATTTACATCGTAACCTTCCCGTTGCTTCGTATACAAGTCCCATAGGACTTCATTGTAGAAATGTAAACGCTCCTTTCTTGTCGTTGCCTTCAGAATTCCTATCTGTTTAAAAAATGAACGAATAGCCGGTTTTGCCGTTACAGTCCACCAGTCACTCTTCCTAGATGCATTGCAAAAGGAGAATTGTAGCCGTTGCCATTTCGTCTGAAACTTCTCCAGAACGTCGGCATCCTCCAAAATGGAATTATTGAGCTTCCAGTATCCCCGTCCGGCAACTTCAGCACAAATGGCCGCAATTTGTATTTGGCAGATCACTGCGTGATGATCACTGAACGCCACAGGTAGAACGCAAATTCGGTGTACAGAAGTAACTATCCCTGGCGAGATATAAACCCTATCTATCCGCGAGGCTGAGGTGCTCCTAATAAACGTGAATTCCACCTCATTTCCATGCTTTAGTTCCCATGCATCCTGCAGTTGTAGTTGCGACACCAAATTCTGGAGCATGATGCTAAAATTGGGCGCCCCTTTTTGATCCTTGGCACAGAGAGTGGAATTAAAGTCACCTGCTAATAAATATTCCTTACCATACAACAAATGTGTAGTTAAAGCGTTCTGAAAGAACTGCTCTCGTTCTTGTCTATTTTGCGTTCCGGACGGAGCGTAAATATTTATTAACACTGTGTCGTCCAATGTCGCTGAGATGATCCGGCCAGATGGGTCCATCTGAAAATTCTGTAGATGAAGTCCTTTCCGGTATACAATGGCAGTGCCCCTTCCTTCTACGCCGAGATTCACCTTATAATCATAAGAGTAAAGCGTATCCAAATTGAATGTGTTCACTTCCTGTAGAAAACAGATGTCAATGTTATTCACCAGCAGAAAAGTATTGAGCAGTTTCTGGGTCACTATATTCCTGCAGCCATTCACATTTATAGTGGCTATTGTTCTTAAATATATCATCCTAATGAAGGTAGTTGTCACTGCTGGATGTATGTTGCTGGCTGAGTGCCTACTCCTGAATAGTCTGCAGCTGTGACTCTTCCCTTACTTGGAGATCAGACGCCGTCTCCTGCCGTGTGCAGTCCTGCACCGTGAGATGCGGTGAACCGGATTCTGCATCGTTCCGCACCAACTGAGTGTGTTGCTTTCCCCCGTTCGCCATTGCGCCCTCATCGGCAGTCGACGGACCACTATCTTTGTAACTCTGTTGCATTTCACGAACTTGGAGCCGAGGGTCACGCACAGAAAGTCGCGCAGTTGAAGCCCTGTCCGTTGTAACCTTCTGCGGACTGACGACAGCACCTTCACCCGCCGCCTGGTACCCGGTCCTTTGCACAGGCTCTGACGTTCCACCCTCTTCCGCGTTCCTCTTTCCCTTGTCCTCACCTGTACGGCAAACCTTGTAAGAAAGCTGGTTGTCTCGCTCCTCCCTGACGCTGCTGTCCAAATGTGCAGCAGCTATTGTTGGCTGGTTTGTTGCCGTCGTGGTTGCGGGCTCTGGTGGTAACATCTGTCTTCCAGGCTGTTCTGCAGACACACACGCAGCCAGTTCCTGCTCCTGTTCCATCTGGCTGCTCCAAGACGTTTCTGCCTTATTAGCTTTGCGTGTCTTTGCCCTCTTGACTCGTTTCTTTTCATTGGAAGGTGTCTCCTCCTCTGTAGCTGTCTCCGACATCAGTGAGGCACTTCCGGTCTGCTCCTTCCCCTTCGTGGTGTGCTGAATGCCTCTTTTCCCAGGACTATCGCGAAGCACGGTGGCATAATCCTTTTTCTCCACTCTGATCAGCTCCTCTGGTGTCGGCTCCTCTTGTTGTTGTTCACCCGCCAGTGCCGGCAGTGGATTGTCAGCTATGGGTTGGTCTTCCTCCTTCTGCACGCTCCCTGCCACGGATGTGGTTGCCGTGTCGTTCCTCGGTACCGCCTCGGCCGGTCGCAACTGTGTCGATCGGTGTGGACATATCTCCTTTAAATGTTCTGTACTATGGCAGATATAACACGATCGGGCTTGGCCAGCATATGACACCCATAAACGGTAGCTGCCGATCACGATATAACTGGGCACATTTGTCTTCAGCTGCATCTTTACAGCTCTTATCCCGTTGTACACCGGCACGCGGTACTGACGACCCCATTGCTCTTTTCGAATGTCATACACTGTACCGTAATTTTTCAGTGCTGCTTTTAGCACTTCATTTGGGAGCTCTGGTGGTACATCAAACACACGCACATTGATTGCATTCCCGGTAACATGTTCGATTTTTACTTTAGTAACTTCCCCATTCATATATGTGAACGTTGTTTCCTCCGGAAAAGTGTTTAAAATTTTCTCCATTAACAAAGCCGATATCAGTTTTATGTAAATTGCGCGTTCACTGGCGATTAACTGAATGGTATCCACTTGTTCCGCATTTAACCGTAACTTATCTGCTATGAAATCATGCACCTCATAGGCTGTGGGCTTCGTCGCATTTAGCGTGAATTTTACCCTGATGGTATTTTTCCTTTCATACATTTCCATTTTCCACAAATTAGTGAACTTTAACTAGAAATCAACACGGGAAGGTGTGTGAATGCCGCTCTGGCACTCAGTACGTACGTCGCCGCGACCCGAAATGTAAACAACACACGTCACACAGCACGTCCACTCTGTTCAGGCGCTGAGGCCAGACTAAGGTATTTAAGACAAATTAGAATTGTCATTTGGAACTGCAATGGCATCCGTAAAATGAGCATAGAACTAGCACACCTATTACAAGCATACTCCATACAGATAGCTTTATTAAATGAAACGCACCTAAACCATGAACATCGTTTCTCCGTTCCCGGATGCCAAGGCTATAGGAACGACCGCGACCGCAGAAGAGGCGGGACAGCAATAGCCATTCAAAATAATATTTGTCATTATAGAATTACCTCTCCTAATTTAGCTCGTGTGGAAAACACGGCTATTAAACTTAACATCCACAACGCGGATATAGTGATAGCCTACGTTTACAATCCCCCGGGGGATATAGACACCGAATACATTAACAAAATAATGAACCTAGAACATAGAGTACTCGCTGCAGGTGATTACAACTGCAAGCATTATCTCTGGAACTGTACAAATCCTAACCCAAAAGGGACTAAATTACTAAACTATAAACAGCACAAATTATCTATCTCAGGTCCGGACGAACCAATATTCATTCCCCATATGCTAAACATGCGCCGGACATCCTAGACATCGCACTTCTAAATAACTTTCCATACCACACGGACTTTGAAGTCATACAGGAACTTACCTCTGATCACTTGCCAGTATTAATAACCATCAAGGCTTCTATCGCGTTCAAACCAGCCACTTTAAGTTTTAATTACAACCAAGTAGACTGGAAAGACTTTAAATATTCAGTTAACCACTACCTACCAGAGCTGCAAATCAATACTGCAGAATAACAAGACGCAGCTATAAATATACTCAAAACAGCCATAGAGATAGCCACCACAGCCTGCGTTCCCTTAAGACAACAACGGGTTGTCAACGCCAGATTTCCCCAGGACATTAAAATTCTCCAGCAACCGCAAAATAAAGCCCGACGCAAATGGCAAAGAACCAGAAACGTCCTCCATCGCGCAGATTACCATAAAGCTAGAGACTTAGCTAATAAACGTGCTAGAAATTACATGCAAAATCAATGGGATAACACTTTGGAAAATTTAAATCCCCAACAAAACTCAACTTGGCGAATAGCCAAATGCCTAACGCGAACGCGGACGAATATCCCTAACCTTCAAATTTATAATACCATAACCGAAACACTCCAGGCCAAGGCTGAAGCTTTTGCGATCACCTTGGAGAATGTCTTTTCTGCCAACCAAGTAATTGGGCAAGATAACTTCATAGCAGAATTTGAGAACGAGGTAAGAGACATAGGGCAAAGAACGGCACACAATTAAATGCGCAAGACAAACCCAGGCGAAATAAGCTGGATCATTCGGCACCTGCCTAACAGAAAGGTAACTGTGCCAGACAAAGTGCCAAATATGGTACTAAAGAACCTACCACCAAGAGCACTAAAGCTTTTAGCGAATATTTTCAACTTTACTCTCGTAAGTGGCACGTTTCCTCCCTACTGGAAAGAAGCCAAAATACTCCTATTCCCCAAGGCAAATAAAAACCTAGCACTTCCAGTCAACTACAGGTCAATTAGCCTATTAGACACACCAAGCAAAGTAGTAGAGAATATAATACTTAAAAGAATAAACAAACACATTAATAAAAAACAACATTCTTATACCTGAACAGTTTGGGTTCTGAGCTCACACTCCAACTTCTGCGAATGACTGAACAAGTCACCAACAGATTTAAGACGAAAAGGGCAATATGCACCTTATATTTAGAAATCGAACGCCTTTGATAAAGTGTGGCACGCAGGCCTTATTAGAAAGTTAATACAATACGACTTCCCAGATTCGGCAGTAGCCCTAGTAAGGGATTACCTTTCTGATCAGTGCTTTTGCACCACAGTTGAAGACGCAGTATCTAGCGTCAAGCCAATCAAAGCAGGCGTCCCTCAAGGAAGTCTGTTGGGGGGACGCTATTTAATTTATACATAAATGACATGCCCGAACTAGTAAGAACGAACAAATATATATGCCTACGACACTGCACTAGTGACACAGTCAACTCAACCACTCATCAGCGGCTCCAAAACTCCTTAAATACACTCCAACCCTGGTTCTCCAAGTGGAGAATTAAAAGTAAATGCAAGAGAAACGCAAGGTATAATCTTCACGAAAAGACTCCTGTATAGGAAAAACAAGCGTGCTCTTCAGCCGCTAATATATCAAGGCGAAGGAATCACTGGAAAGACCAAGTGACCTATTTAGGTCTTGTAATGGACCAGGGCCTCACTTGGGGCAAGCACATCACTATGATCAGAGTCAAGACCAATGGCCAGCTAAATAGTTTCCAATATTTAATATAAACAGCTAACTGAAGGTACATATGGGCCGTACCCTATACAAAACAATACTAAGGCCAATCGTCACGTATGCAGCCCCCGTGTGGGGATATGCGGCAAAAACTCACTCACAGAAATGACAAATGTTATAAAAGAGAATAATCAGAATAATTACATTTATCAAAAGCTTTAACGTACATAAGCGCAAAGATAAAAGCTGTAACGCATTGATACAGCAACTGGGCACATACGAAACCGAATACAATAAACATAAAAGACCACTTTCCATATTTGACAGGACCATCGGGATGGGAGACACAGAAATAGACATCCAAGGGTATCTAAACGCATTCGTAAGACTTCCACAGAAGTAGTAAGATTACCCAAGACTATATACCACAACCTGACATTTGGCAGTCCACAAAGTCCTTGCTCTTAGTCAACGCGGCTCTGGTGGGGAGACATCCCTCTATCCCCTACACTAACACGATATTGGCACTATAAGTAATGGCTTTGATCTATCATTCAACTTAGAATTAACCTCAAACCAGATGCAGCTAATGCGCAGATCTAATAGTCTTACAACTAGGAATACCATTGACCATCGCAATCAGTTGCGAAGATAGGAACTGCCATTTTACCTTTAACTCTAATTTTACTTGTAAAGATAATGCATTATTAACGCTATCTTAGCACCCACCACTAGCATTAATGACACGTTCTACCCGCTAAAGTGTGGACAGACCATTAGTTAAGAATTAAAAGCCAAGGTAAATAAAGTAGTATAACTCACACATGGCTATCTCCTCTAGTACTGCAGAAGCAACTTCTAGGCTAAGACAGTGTTTCCTATTGGAAACGACACTACACCCCACTACATCCCTCACCTCGAATCTGCGAGGGCATATTCAGGGCTTCGGCCATGTTTATGTCCTGGCAATTAGGCTCACCTCGGTTAGGCTATACGGCCAACCTGCACACCTTCTCCATGAATCCGCAGGTGCATATACCGGGACTGTTGGAATTCCTCTCCTGACTACTCTCCGGTGGAGGTTTTTTTAGTAGGTAGTACCTTCGGGTGAAGCTCACACTCCCGGCTGTGCCATCCCAGCTCAGTCGGGGTCAGTCCATAAATGGAGTTTTCCTCCACTTGGAAAAAAAAACTAGGGGCTTCAGTCCGCTGCCAGTCAGCTGACTGGTGGCTAGTGGCGGAGTTGCTGCTGCAGTTATCACTGCAGTGGCACGCCGCCATCTTGGAGCGGAGGCCACTGGCCGCTAGTCGCGGTAGCTGCTGGGAACAGCGTGGCTTAGAGACGTCAACCGTTGCGTGCAACAACGGCACGCAGTTGAGCGTCCCACGCTGTTTTTGGTGGTTTTAGACTTTACTCGCGTCACTGTTACACTAAGCACTGCGCACTAATCAACCACAACCTAAACACCACTGTTTACTATTAAAATCCCACTGTTTCCCACTTACACTTTGATTTCGCACTGTTTTACTTTCCACATGTTCACTGTGGCAAGCACTGTAGAAAGTTGGTTTACGCGCACAATTGTCGCGCCGTATATCACGTAATTCACTTTCACACTTTCACGCTCATCAGCGTTTGGCAGAAAACAAACTCACAGTTTTTAATGTACAAAATTAATTAAAACGCACAAAAGGATTACTGAAGCACACAATATATATGGTACACGTCTGTACTCAATGAAGGTCTAACAAGCTCTCCCTGCGTCAAGTCTAAGTAAAAAACTCGGTCCTTAGCGTTTTTTGGGTGTGGCTCCGCCTCCGCCACACCCGGTGGCGATCATCCGAAAGGGATCTACCACGCCTCCCCTACCATGCAGTAAGCTACACTGAAGTGATGGATAGGAAAAGTGATAAATGGTGTCCGGTACCGCCGAAGCAACCCGGAAGTTAGTGGGGGATTACCAAATAGACGCCCGCATACAAGAGAGTATACGGACAGAATGGGGAGTTAGGTACTGGCCGTGGCCGAGGCCCTGACCAGGGACCTATTGAGTGGAGGATTTTCATGCTCATGCAGGCTGGAACTGTTCTGAGGTGTCATGCTAAATATAATATGTTGAGGTACCTTACCATTATTTAGGGTTCAGCTGGAGAGTGAGCTGACTTATAGTATGTTCCTCGACGTGTTGCCGTTGTTCCTGAAACAAATAGATGGGGAGGGGAGAGGAATGTACAAGTGGATGTCAATAAATAATTCCCTTTTTTTCTTTTATTATTATTATTATTTTTTTAGTTTCCTTTATTTATTTCCTGTTTTTCTTTATTTTTATTCACTGCTTAATATATTTACAAATTAGCTACTATCTACAAGTCGTTATCCGGTCGAGTCCCTGGAGTTCGCCTGGTCGTCATCTGATGGGGATATCCGTCGTCCCTGGGCCGCCCAGGGAGGGGAGTGACATCCTCCCCGAATCTTCCGGACAGCTGCTGTATGTGTTGTGGCTATGGTGGGACAAGTTGATGAAGCTAGGCAATAACAATGGTGTTCATGTCTGTGCTGTGGCTGTTTAATGGTATGCTTCTGTTGAATAGCGATAGTGGTCTCTTGTGTTTGTCTATGGCTGTGTTGTATCATATTTAACGATGTTGTTGATGAGTGGATTATGATGATTACGTGCCGTTTTGTACCTGTTATCCGCAAGTTTTGTGATAAATTGTTCAATCGTGTGCATAGGGAGGTCGTCGTTCAGTAAGTCCAATGGGACTGATCTCGGGATTTTGCGGCTATTCTAAGGCATTTATTTTGGACTAGTTGCAGTTCCGCTATGTGGGTCTTGGCGCAGTGCCCCCAGGCTGGGGCGGTATATGTCATTATACGCCTTAACAAGGTTTTGTATAGTGTTAGCCCCATTTGCTTGCTTAGGGCACTCTTGTAGTTAAGGATGGGATATAGCGCTCCTAGCTGTTGTATTGCCCTGCGCTTCACTTCGGTGGTGTGTTCTGCTAATGTGAGCTTGGAGTCCAAGGTGACTCCTGAGTATCTGGCCTGATTTATCCAGTTTATTGTCTCTCGGTGGTGCGTCAGCGGTGAGGACCTATTAGCGTGTTTTGTGCGCTTCGTAAATAAGACTGCCTGTGTTTTTGGAGTATTTATTTTGATTCTCCATTTGGATAACAAGGATTCTAATTCTGTTAGGGAGGTCTGTAGTCTGCGACAGACAACTTCTAGTTTCCATGACTGCGCCAATAAGGCGGTGTCGTCCGCGTAAATGTAGAGCTGTGTGTTGGCGTTCCTTGGTATGTCGTTAATATAAAGGTTAAAGAGGGTCGATCCCAGCAGGCTTCCTTGTGGGTCTCCGGCAGCTATTTTATGCGGTTCTGAACACTGTTTCCTTATGAAGACTGCGAAAGATCTGCCAGTAAGGTAGTGGGAAACAAGTCTAATCATAGTGTCATTGAATTTGAGATCTTTGAGTTTTCCAACGAGGACTGCGTAATTGACTGTGTCAAAAGCCCGTTCTACGTCTAGGAATACCACGCCGTTGGATCCTTGGTCGTTAAATCCTTTCGTAATGTATTCGATGGTTCATGTAGGTTGTAGGGTTGTGGAATGTTTCGCGCGGAAGCCAAATTGTTCATTGATTAGAATTTTATGTTTTTTTTATGTGGGAGACTAACCTCTTTAAAATGACCTTTTCTGCGACTTTACTAATTGTGTTTAGTAGACTTATGGGTCTGTAGTTTTTAAGATCCGCTCGGTCCTTGTCTGGCTTTGGGAACATGAGCACACTGGCTTGCTTCCAAAATGTGGGAAGTGCCCATTTTCGTGGCAGAAGTTGCATATGTGGCTGATGATTTGAATGGCTTTGGGGGTGAGATGTTTGACTACCAAATTTAGTATTCGGTCGGGTTCGGGCGCTTCCTGGATATTTCAGTGATCAATAGCCTGTGAATTACACAGAAAGCCGGTAAATACATTCCGAAAGCCTCTAAGTACACAAGAAAGGTCCTAAATATACACCAAGAAGTCTTAAATACTTTAAATAAGCCACTAAATATACCTCAAAGGCCTTTATATGCCGCAAAAGGCCCGTAAATATATCCTGAAAGCCACTAAATACGCCTAAAAAGCCTCTAAATACACCAAAATGATTCTAAATACATCCCAAAATGTCTTTAATACACCAAAAAGCCAGTAAATGCGATGCAAAGGCCTCTAAATATGCGCCAAAAGCCCCTAAATACATCAAAAAGACTCTAAATGCGCCCCCAAAACCCCTAAATACGCCAAAGAATCCATAGATACGACGCAAAAGGCTCTAAATACACCCCCGAAAGCCCATAAATACATTAATAAGATCCTAAATACCCCCAAAAGCGCTTAAATACATAAAAAAGGACTCTAAATACGCCTCAAAAGCCTGTAAATATAGCATAAAATAAGCTAACTAGGATGATAAATCATTTAAATACATAGATTGCGCGCGGCCGCCATCTTGCCCATAAACTGCTGTTCTGAAAGCACTCATTCTATCCTACTTATCAAGTTCCGAAATTCGGAAACACACAGCGGTAAAAATACCTAATTGTAACAGCAAAATAACTTTTCTTCCCGTATTTGGAAGCACCTGTAAGCACCCTAAAATAACCGACTTCCTGCAGCAATTTTTGTAATACTTCTCAAAGATGAGAGACAAGTACGTTAACTTCAATTAATAAGTAACATGCGTCTAAGAGAAATTTGTTCTTCAAAGCAATTTCTTATTAGTTTCGAAACACAGCAAATTGAGCGAAAATGAAATGGCAAACCCAGGCTCCTTTAAATACAGTAAGTGCAATTCACGGTCTGTTGCCTGTATATTGTAAATAAACATTATTTGAGGTAAGAGTTACAGTTAAATTGCTTAGCTCATAACTAATATTTGCTAGGCAAAAGAAACCAGAAAAACGTAGACCATGGTTAATCATTATAGTACAGAAACTATGTAGTATTCAAGAATTGGATTCGAATTTGAATGTAAAAAATGAAATTATACTTCTGGATGATGCAGTAGCAATTTCTGACTTTTTTACTTGAATTTAGATGTTGCTCAAAGTTGGTCTTCCCTCAATGGGACACGCATAATTCGGCGTTACAGACTCTGTATTGGAACATCAGCGTTGGACTGTATTTTCTTTATGACTATGCACCTATGAGAGAAAATAGGGCATAAGTAAACTTGACCTAGCACTTTTTATTTATTGCTGGTTAATTTAAAGTACTTCATCAATTGTAAGTCCTATTACATAGCCCAAGCTACTCGTCCTACAACGCTTTTGTGAACACATACTTTCGCTTTAGCATCTTGAATATCTCACTGAACTGTCGAACTGCCCCATCACTTATTCACTGAGAGACTGGTATCGAATTGTGGAGGTGAAGCGCGCAAAAACAAAACAACATCGGTAGTGAGGCCAATTAGATTACTTGTTTTTCGTTACTAATTTTGTCCATCAGTAACATAAATTTCCTTCTAAGCAAATATGGACATAAAGGTATAAATATTACATAGAATTTCTTTTTAACATAGCGGGACATAGAGACGCCCAGACACCGGCCCAGCACATTGAGCAGCACTACTGTTCCATTCAAAATGGGACGTCCGATCACTTTATCGACACAAAATAGAAAATTCGCATTTTTTTGGTAGCTCGAATACGAGTGTTATCTAATTATTGTTTGGAGATTTCTTAGAAAAATCTGACAGGTTATCAAACTGTTTAGGGACACCATAAGTAACATTCTTTGGCAAAAAGTGTAAAATGGTTGGAATATCTCTAATATCGGAAATGGGTCTTGTACTGGACGCTTTTACTCAGTTCTGGCTACCTAATTTTATGGATTAGCCCAGTACTCCATGCCATACCAAGTAGAAATATTCTGAAAATCTATTCCAAAACTCAAAACTGAGCAGGTAACAATTTTCATAAAGTAAATTATTTAGTTTAAACACAAATTAAAGTTATAGAAGTGTTTTAGAATAAAGAATATGATGCTAGCAGCAACATTGAGCATAAATACGGAAATGCTCTTATAATTTTACGTGAATTTGCGATATTGCCTACAGTTTTTTTATTTTATTTTTATTATTTATATTCATTTTTATTATGGTTTATTTATTCTTTTATTTATGTTTTATGTATTCTGGACTCATTTTGGGGTACTTCCAGCTATTCTCCGAACCCAATGTTTGGCACACAGGCACATAGAGCAGAGTTGATGTTATTAAACTCTCAAGCGAATACAGCTATGAGCATGCTGATAGCTCCCATGTGAGGACATTCCACACAAATTCAAGATGTAAGTACATTTTTAAAGTCATGAAAATATCTTAAACATATGGTATTGTAATAAAAATTTGACAATTAAGTCTTTTAAATTAGATTTTAAGAAAACCTTTCCACGTATATGGTGTACAAAAAGCTGAACTTGAATACCAAGTTTGGTATTCCACGGATTTTTCGTTTCTGAGTTACGCTGTTCACAGATGCATGGTACATATTAATTGTAAGAAAATAAAATGCGTAGAAAATTTTGTGTTTAACTTGTTGCGATATCGCAAACTTCAATTTGTATTCTTAAAAGATTCTTTAGTCTTATCATTCCTATATGTCTTTGCATGCATACGTGAACTCACACATATCTACGCACACATGTGCACTTTTAACCATCATATTCTATTTGCTTACTGATTTTTATGGTACAATCAAACAATCTTAAGGTATGTGTGGAATCATCTTATCCTCTTAACGTAAAAAACTGGTGAATAACTAATTAATTTGTTAATTATACTACCCCAAATTTAAACAAACTGGGCTTTTTAAATTCTTTTTCCTGTTCATCTAAGAGCTCAGCTAATACAAACTACTTGCAGAGTGATAAAAAAGCAACACAATTAACTAGAACTCTGTAATCTTTGAAATTCAAACGAAACCTCATTTGTCCATTTAAAGCACTGCAATGCTTTCAGGATTACATGTGGAACATAGTTAAAAGAGGCCGCTTCCAACATGTGTTGTGAACAGTGTGTATTTACGTCTCGTCTCAAACCAGAACAGGTTGTTCTAATATATGTACAAGCAACGCTGAGAGAGCCATTGCTTTCACATACGAAGAATGAAATTGAGAGAAAGAAATCAAAGATGGAGCAGGGAGGAAAATAGAAGGTGAAATGAAATGAGAAGAAAATATAACAGGGGAGAAGGAAACGCAGAACCAAACAAAAGAATTTACAGAAGGAGAGAAACGAGAAAATGAAAAAAGAACATGAATGATCGCAGAAAATGGAGAAAAACGAAGCAAGGGGAGGGGGAGGGAAGGAAAAAATCAACAGGAGTAGATTAGAGAAACAGAAAGGAGTGTAAAATAGAAAAAGAGGCCGAATGGAAGATGAATGTGGAAAAGGGAAGACACAATAGAAAAGGGTGGTTAAGATAAAAGAGGAGAAAAAAGCAAGGACAGAAGAGGAAGCGGTGATATAAGAGAAGGCAAAAGGGAGGACTACTAAGAAGTGAGGAACGCAGAAAAAGGAATGGAAAGTGAAAGACAAAAAAAAAAAAGATGGAGTAAACAAGGGTGCTTTGTGGAGAATTAAGCAGGAAAGAAGGAGAATAAAACATGTGTTAAAAGAACAAAGACTAGGAGGAAATGCAGATAATTTAAGAGTTAACTTAAACAGTAGGGAGGAGAATTAAAACACTAAGTTTGAAGTCTAAAGCTAATTTAGGTGTGGAGATTGATTTCCAGGACTGTATGTTGAAATGGATGTTACTGTTTTAATCTTTCTCTTGTTCTGCGAAGGGAAGGGATAATGATGCAGCAGTTAGCGAAAGTATTGCAATCTTGCCTGAGTCATCTTGCTGCTCTAATTTATCTTCATTTAGTATCACGCATGGGAGTTTAGCTACCTGAACAGCCACATCGTTAAGGCTAATGTACTAAGATAACTGCTTTTAATATATTTGCCAATCTTTGCCTGCTTAAGTAACATCTGTTGCTTAATTGTACAACTTCTCTATTTTATCTAGGACCGTAACCCAAAGTAAGGGATTGAAACCGAGAAGTAGTCCTAACAAGATGGTATATAATTATCATAAATCACCCAAAGAAGCTCTAAATATTTAACACGAGGTAAATAATCTTGAAAGAGACATATTAGTTCTGTAATAATTATATATGCGCTGTCAAATGAACGATCCTATTCATGGAAATACATAATTTCACTCATTTCCTAACATAGTGTTAAATGGTGACAGCATTTTTAAACAATCCGATTATGCATAGAAACTAGTTTCATCAATAGTTAATATTGTACTAATCTACATGACATTTGCTAAGTTTTCTGTGTTTCTGTTTTAGCCTTCTTGGGCGTTTTTCCGTGTTACTTAAACACATACATACGATTTATGAAAATACAAATTTCCCTGCCCAAAGCAAGACTCGAACCTATAGTAAATTCCTTGCGCTACGAAACTCCAAAGCCATTGTGACAGTTCGTATAATGCGGAAATGTAACACAAGACATTATTTAGGTGCTAATTTGGACAACTGCGAATAAATTGCAATCGCTTTTCTTGTGTATAAAAATAACATAACTTCTAAATATGTTTTTGCTATATGATATACCGCACTTAGTATTTTCAGCAATAAGAGACAGAAAAGACAGATAAAGGTAAATAAAAAACTCACGATTTGTTGTGCTAATTTTCGTTCTCTACTGTCCACGGTAGTTGTATCCAAAAATTCTCTATAGCGTTCTCTATAGTTGTCTATTTTACCAAAAATATCCGTTTTGAGGTATAACAAATAAGAGAAAAGTAATGTAGATTTATCATATAGTAAATGTAACCCATAGCGTAATGGCCCAATGTGCGATTGAGCCTGCAAACCCGACTGCCAGCCTCACGCCCACATACGTAGATGCGCAAAGCATAGCTGGGCGATCATACAACCGATAGATGGAGGAGATACGGTCACCATCTAGGCAACCCCAGCCGGAAAGTTGGCTTTCTAGACCAGGGTTCGCTACCTAGCGTAGCCCCTCAATTTGCTCACGATGCTGAGTGGGCACCGGTTGTATCCCCGGGACGTAAAATCCGCACCCTCCCGCTGTGGGATCGATCCCAGGTTCATTCTGAAGCAGTCCACTTGTAATTTGGGGGCAGACAGGAAGAAGTACCGCTAGGCGAACAAAGACAGGCAAGGAAGGGTTGGTCTTTACCCCTCAAGAGGGAAGGGGTAGTGCCAACTGAAAAAACAGGAGACAAGTCAATACTCTACCTGGTGGCACCCTTGTTCTGGACATCGATGGGGGCAGAGCTGTTAGGATGGTGATTTCAAACTTAGCGATGTGCGTAGGCAATGCGTGTGTGTCTGAAACCTAAACAAGAAGAGTAAGCGGAATTGAATACAGGAAAGAAAAAAAAAAGAAGCAGTCTGGTGTGTACCACTCCTGAGATAAAAGAGCCATGCTCTACGAACCCAGAACCCATCCTAATAATGTCCGTAAAATTAACTCCACGCATATACTCCCTTCCAACCACGAATACCCTCTCAAATTGGCGCCCAACTTTGGAGTCCGAATTTCAACCGACTGCAAGAACATCTGAGTTCCATTACGCATTTGAGCAAACCCCGCGTTACATCTGGAATTTCAACTGTTTGCCACGGTATCGCAAAATATTGCCGTACGTTGGAGGAAAACAGACTGCACAAGCACCAGAACCATCCGGGAACCTGTCGTCCAGGAAGACACCAGAGCGGAATCCAGCAAACGGGTCGATAGAGCAGGAGGACAGCACCAGAACACCATCTACCCAACTTCAGTACCAATGCGGAAAATTAAGTGAAACAAATACGAATGTTTAGCAGAAGAAGAGGAAAAGAAAATGGAACGGTTCATTTAAAGTATTAAAAAAAAAACAATCTTAATTGTAAAGAGTAGATGGCATTGAGAAATCAAAAAGTAGTAAATCAGTCTATAATTAAAAGCAAAATGGAGTAGTAATTACAAAACACTGAGATGGCTGTGGAAATGTTAGGAGTGGAAGTAATTGAAAAGTTTATACAGAAACAATAAATGCATCAAATCAGGACAGTAACATAACAATCCTTTTACAACAAATTTTGTCAAAATTGCAAACACAGAAATAGCAAATAAAGCAGAGGTTAGGTAATCAAGGGGAGAAACTAGAAACGCTCGCAGAACAGTAGAAGGAGTTAGAAAATAAGATTACGATTGAGGATAGAGCTGAGATAGAAAAATAAAATGAAATTTTAAAGGAAATTAGATCAGGGCAGTTCTATATGAGTGAGGCATTTTTAGTAGTTAAGGCAGAAGTGCAAGGGACACATATTTAAATAGAGAAAGTACAGAAGCAGGTAGAAAATATAAATTGTAAAAATGAGGGTGTTGGAGCGGGATTTCTATGTTGGAAGCACAAATCCTTCTCTTCCCGTGTGAGCTTTTGTGTCTATCAGTTTCTTCTAGTCACCAATTGTATCATCTTATTGTAAATAAGAGGCATGAGATCTCTGGTTTTCAGGTGTGGTGCGGATTGAAATAAATAAAGTTTTGAATAAGTCCAATTTCGTAACAAATAATTTAATTGTATTGTCTGGATTACAATTAACTTGAACTTCCTTTCCTAGTCAATTGCAGGTTAGCTCCAGCATATCGATAAATTCTTACTTACTTAATAAATAGCGTCTGTTAATGACATACACTTCTTGATCCTGCACAACTATTCATCGCTCACCAGATTACAGAACATATCTACGAAGATTATTAATTTTCCGTTACTATCGTTACTCCTATATTAATTTTGTGATTAGCCGATTTAATGCTATGTCACCACATAACGTTATACAATTATTATTACTACGGCCAATCACAAAATTACATATACTTTTAAACATTTTTTTTATAAATTTATAAGTTTTTCACACCTTTTCTAAATATAAATCGAAACTACTGTTACAGTGTTCATGATAGAATATGTAATGATCTCCAAAATAACTGTATGAGGATTGAATTAAAGCAGAAAGAAATACAAAATAGTGTAAATTATGAGTTGTGATTTATAAAGCGGTTGAAAATCATAATAAAAATCAAACAAAGAAACAGAAGTACTGAAATAATCTGTCAAGCAGCTTGTCGGGAATCAACAGCAAACTTCTAGGGATATGGCAGAAATGTGAGAGGCAATAAGCCGCATTGAAACTGAAATTAGTAACCAAAGCGCAAGTCCTGCTATCTCCGCAGAAGTTTCTAACAGTAGTGCAATGGCAGATCGACCTCTGTTTGGTGCGATTCCACCACCCTTTCCAAATAACAACAGTGGTGTTAGTGATAGCATAAATCACGATTCCGCCTGATATGACGTAAATTACACCAAAAAAAAACATCAAGAATGCATGCATACACAGTTGACAATACCAACACAATTATTAAATGAGATCCCGGTAACGACCATTGATAACGACTCCATCGACAATGCAAAAATGTACATCCTAGATTTAGAGTCTTATTTTTTGATAAAGCGAATTCCAGAAGTTTACCGCATGATAATAGTAAAAAGGAGATTAAAAGGCCGATCTCTTAGCTGGTACAGATTAACTCTTGGAGATCATGCAAAGTGCTTGCAATTTTGGCAAGCACTTTTGAATAAATACTGGAATGTGTCGACCCAATATAACGTGAGGGTAGAGATAACCAATGGTCGTTATCAACCGAGACCACGCGAAAGAATGGTGAACTATTTCCTAAAACTCGCGCAAAAAGATGAACTTTTGGAACCGCCCATAAATGAAGACAAATTTATATCCTTGATGGCATACCACTTCCTAAGTGAAATAAAGAACCACTTTATCGTTGCTAAGCCGCTGACGATGGGAGAAGTCCTCTAACTTCTCACGGCATTTCAAAGCCAACCGTATGAGTCTGGTAACTATTACATATGGAACCAGAGTAACCGATTTTCAGACGGGAAAAGGGCGAGCCCGAGGGCTCACCGTAGACCTGACTCATACCGAACACATGAAAGTTACGGAGAAAATGTCCCGGGAGTAAATAACAGAAGAAATGAACTATCGGAGGTAAATCGTGAGAGACATTATCAAAACCAGCAAAACAGCCAAATGTCCAGGTGCACTATATGGAATTTGAAAATTCTAAAGGAAATCATCGATCCTGCACAAATAGGCATGTGTATTACTCCTGAAATAAAAGAGCCATGCTCTGAGCTAGCTACGAACCCAGAACCCATCCTAATAAAGTCCGTAAAACTAACTCCACGCTTAAATTCCCTTCCAACCACGAGTACCCTCTCAATTCCAGCCGCAAGTAATTAACAGCTCATGAATGTCTGTGTCCTAACCCCTCTGTGATCAGCGTTATTTCAAAACTGAAAGTTAATAAATACTCCATCTTATGCTTATCCAACTCCTTTTATGGATACAAAGCGCAAATGTTTAAGAAGCATCCGGTGAAATATCGATATTATTTTTTTCTTAGTAATTCCTCTATCCATTATAGTTAAGTGGTAAGGAAAGTAGCACAGTAGTACCTCTGTGGCCGATCAGCTTTATTAGCATCTCAATCCAATTTTTGACTAACAACTACAGCGGGAATTTATTTAGCCAGAATTATTCCCTACCCTCCATGAAGTTAAGATGTATAAACAGATAATAAATGTGAAGGCGTTAAATAGTGAAATCTAGAGTATAAAGAACCTTATAACATTCAGTTTTGTCTCAAAGTCTCCAGTATGATCATACAAGTTAGAAGTGAAAGTATAGCAAAATGTAACAAAAAGGTATGAGAAAACTTTGGGAAAACATTTGTTGCGTATAGGGGACTCATAAATGTGAACATAGTCCGGAAATTGTTTGTTTCTATGAAGGAGCTCCATTTCTACAACTCTGCTTATACGATGAGCTGTCCTATGGTTATAACCTCATAATAGAACAGTGGTTTAATTGTTCAGTAGTAATCATTTGCTTCTACATTGGTTAATTTGGGTAGAGATGATGCGTTTCACAGTTTTTGTCATTGTACGTAGTCCGCTTGTAAGGCATCGATACTCAGTTGATGCATGATGGATTTCCTCCTTATTTCATGCTTTCTTTAAGTCCATTTTTAAATAGTTGGCTTCCTGATAGATGGTTAGGAAGAGGTAGACCAATTCCGTGGCTTCTATGCTCGCCTGATTTAAGCCCACTAATTTTTTATTTGTGAGAACATTTGAAATCTCTTGTTTAGGTAACTGCAGTTCCATATGTAAAGACTCATCGTGCTCATATGGTGAAATGCTGCCAGACAGTATGAAGCTCTCCAGGCCTGACTCAGCGCATTAGGGAGTCCATGCGACGGTATTGAAGCTAATGAAGGCTGTTTTCAACAGGTGATGTGATTTCCTGTTTTCCAACCATTCTGCCATTGGGTATTGGTGTGCGGTTTAGCTGTAGAAAAGGTCCTCTAAAAGGGAAACAATTTCTGGACTTTAGTTCATACATCATTTTTTATCACCCATTCCGTAAGAAATGTTTTCTCAAAATTTTTGGCATGCCTTTTTGTTACATCCTGTATAAGCAAAAGGAAGTAGGAATGAAAGAGAATTTAAAGAGATTTGTACTATTGCGCTTCCAAAGGAACAATAAAGAAAGGGACGAAAGGAATGAGCCTCCGCAGCCATCGCAAGTGGGTAACAATTGCCTTTTTTGGCTTGTACCATGCTCCCAGAGAGAAGAGCATCGGATGCATCAGACGCTACTCGAGTCCATCCCTCGGGTTGCGTCACAGGTCCAGACGGGCAAGCCCTGAACGATGCCAGCCGTAACCCATTGAAAACGTCGCATGGTCCTACCGTGCTGATACGGATGACAATAAATGAAACGATGAGTTCATGGAATAGGCTGCATAGAAGAGAAAGTACCTTGGCATTCAAAACCTATAAAAGTGGGCCGCCACCGAGGATGGACCGGGATATCCGGAATGCGAATCACACTGCGAGAGTGCACTGTGATAGTGTGTTGTGTTTAATGGTCTTTTAATTACATGGTGAATCAATTAATGAAACATGCATGAAGGAATCTATAGCACTAAAATTATTGCGAAGTTATTCCGAACCAGGTACCCTGGAGTAACTTGAAATCAGTTGCCACTATGTTGGCTACATAATATTATATTGGCTCTCGAACAGCCTCCTTTTCATGGTTTTAATAATTCAAAATGTTATACTTAAAAACTGCTTCTTTGCAAATGCTCATACTTGGAAACATAAACTATTCGAAGGCTAGGTACATTTTAGCAATCGAAAACAGATGGTATGGCGAGTGACGGGCGAGGACATTCACAGTCCAACACCTTCGTACAATATTCCAAATAATTAGAGTTAGAAGTCAGGACTTAGTGCTAAGGCCAAGTAATTGTTTATATCTCATGGTTACAGGTAGTATATTCGTGAAAAATGAGCAGCACGAACACTTGGAAATAAGTTAGCTGCTAATAATTACCCTTAGCCGTTCAATGTCAAATGCCAACGATACCTCAAGCAACATTTTTGGTACAACCGGTCGATCGAGCGCACAAAACATGTTGCATGTAATTATAAGCTACCTAAGAATCTCGTTATTCTTTTTTTCTTTATGTAGCGTTTATTTAAGTGGTATTTTAGAAGCTATTTAAGGCATTTTCCTAGGTATTTGGAAAATCACGTTAGGTGTTTGAGTTTCTTAATCTCCGCTTGCTTTTTATATAAATGGGAAGATTTTAGACGTGATGAAGTGTTATTTGTTATATAAAATTGCATAACTAGGCTGAACCCGTAGCTCAGTCGGTGGAGCACCTGCCTGCTTTGTTGGGGGTCCCGGATTCGATTCCCGGCGGTGGGGGTGGGGATTTTTCTCCGACCAAGATAATTCCTCAACTTCCATAGAGTCTGGAAGTATGAATGAGAGTGCAAATGTGTGCGTGATCTAATGATTAGAATCCAACGAATACAAGTTAACATCTTCGATGTGTTCCAAAGAAGAACGGCCGCCGATATGACCATTGCATTTAAAGGCGGGATATATTTTGGAACAAGTAAAAAAAAGTTGCATAACTAAGCTTTGGAACTTATGAAAGCAATGCGTTCTATTTTAGACCTTCCTTACCGCTTACCTTTGGTAGCAGAAGTATCACATTCCTATACATAATTCCATGTAGGAATTACACCTCAAAATTAGGTTTTGATGCCCCTTGAATCCAAAAAAGTATTTCTGGAAGAAACAAAAGTTAATACGAGTGTGCTTGCATGCTTGTGTGGATGTTGAATAACATAGCCAAAAATAAAATATCATATGTATATCAAATTTCATACTCAAGTTAGCCATCGTTCAAGATCAGGCGAAGACTTTTGACAGTACTCCACCTCCAAACAAACCAATCTGCTATTGATTTTCTAAAATGTAATCAAACTACTTTTGTTAAAATAATATAATTTTTCGATATTGCATGAAAATGAAGTATAGTTTTGAGTTTGCTGTGAATAATTTACCTTCATATTTTCCAGGAATTAATATAGCTTAGGAATGATAAGGTTAGACAAAGGTGCAGGCACACTTCATCAAAATATATGAATTTTGATTGTACTTATTTGATTTTATATCATTATATCTTTTGCAGAAACATTCTTTGTTACAATATATTTCCCGTGTTTGAACCAACACACTATTTCTATGACATGAAGCATTAGTAAAACTATATGAACCCTCTTTGGTCGTCAAGGAGCAATTAGATACCAAGATGTCATACTTATATTAAATTCAAACTCACATTTCACTCCTTTACCCATACGAGTGCTTCTGGATCTAAGGAGGATGGGGAATAATTCTGGCTGAAGAGAAACTTCCATCCCCTAGCCTGGAATGGAATCGGGAAGTCGAAATTTGAAAGACAGCGTTGGCTAAGATGCATAAGCTCGTTATCATGAACCGGTTTGTGATACAGAAGTTTCTTTTCGCATCATGCATATAACCAAGTCTATATAACTAATTTGTTAACTTGAGATGACTTCTACACAAAATTTGATCTGAATAAAAAAAGTATCGTTTAGGTAAAAACTAAACTAATATTTGCGATACTTTCTGTGTATTTCATGCTTTACTGTGGTGTGATATGTCCCTTGAATCTTGCGCATGAACATTTCGAAATGGTGAACGTCTTAGGGGTACGTATAAACAAATATGCTTTGCATAATCTGTGAATCACGATGGTTTAGTGGATTTGTATATGATGTGCTGGGAGACAGAACACAGAGATAACGAATATGCTCCAGTGCGCCATAATTTGGGAAAGAAGGTTGTCGTAGAGTGTTCTGTTTTTCACTTCCTAATATGTTTAAATAATAGGTTATCCGTAAGACCTTACTTTTGTCTTTAAGTGAAGGTTATGTGTGAGAAATAACATAATTTGGCAGTGGAATTTATATTACTCACAGAGAAAAAACGCAGAAAGTGACGAAAATACTCTTTGTTGTCGAACTGGCACATTTTATTGAGTTAAAAAACAACAGTAATACATAAGGATGCTAAAACTGTTTCGTAGAGCACTTAGCTCTCCCTTGAATAACATAAAACGCAAAAGCGCATTATGTTCATAGTATCAATCAGTTGCTAAAACATTTTATTTTTCACCCAAAACACTCACATCTAAAAGAGAGGAAAAAAAAAAAAAAAAGAAGAGAAATCCGCCGGGACTCACGCTCCCACTCTTAATAGTGCATTCTGAAGAGTTTGCTCCAACTGAGATCCACATTCAGTAAAAATGTATGTATTAAGGGTATGTATATAGGGTCTGGATTTTGATGAAATGTCACCTTCTTCTGAGTTTTCCGAGATATTGTAGATTAATATGAAGTGCATTGTGCAATAAATGTGTTAGATATATGAGGCGTTTTAGGTCACGAAAATGCATTTCTTCCACATTTTTGAAACTTTACAGCTTTATCCGTAATGTTAGGTTGTTTTACTTGCTTTTCGTACTCTATTCAACAGTTTAAAATAATCTATGATTACATGTTCATTTTATGTCTTTTTTTCTATTTTTTTTCCCTCGCAGGTGAGTCAGTGAGACAGTGCCTGCTGCACGCTGCCTCTACCTGCTTTGATTCGGGACTTCCCCTTCAATGAGGGAATCTTTCGATTTATAATCCTTCCATTAGTCTCAAGATACTAGTGTTTCTGTACGGTCGTGTTGATTTTCATGCAATGCAAAATGCCAAACAAAAAGAATGTATTTCTAACCCTTTAAGACAGTATGTAACAAATTCGGTGAATAAGTATTTTCTACGATGGCGATGTATTACTTTGCAAAGTGTGCGAAATTAAAGTCGCTGCTGATAAAGGTTTCACAGTATAGCAGCATATCGGAGGCGAGAAACATTTGCGGGCTCTTGAAATTGTGAGCAAAACGAATGGTTTCAATTACTGTAACAACAAAACAGCTTCCACATGAAATAGTCAACCATTTTTTATTTTTAAAAATATGTTAAGTATTTGTCAGTGCAAATATTCCACTAGGAAAGCTAAACAATTCTAAACTACGTAATTTTCTTGTGCGCCATACATGACCATACTATTGATTGCAGTCGAATCAACATTGCGTGGAGACTAATAAAATGTTATGAAGACACATTAAACCATATACATGAATGTGTATGGAAAGAGGAGTATGTTTGGATGACGAGGCTACCGGTTCAGAGGGACGTTTTGTAACTAATGTAGTGACATGAACCCTAGAAATAAACAGCCCTGGACAGATCTTTCTTCTCACCTCAGAAGTTTTAGAGGCATAGGCATAATGATAATGACGACGCCCCCTAGGGTCTTTGTGAGTACGGGGAGTGGTGACCCCGAGGTATCTGAGCTACCTAGTGTCCGGGGGAATAGCTGGGTCACCCTGTCTACCGGTACATAAATAGGGAGATCTGGTCCTTTAGATTGGGGGTTGGGCGTGAGGTTAAACATCTCACCCCGGAAAAACACTTGTTAAGATGCCCACAGAAAATGAAGCCGGAGGAACTAACCGATAGTGGTCTGGCAATGGAATAATGACCGGTACATGGAATATCTTATCCCTATATAGACCAAGAGCACTACAGATGCTCCTAAATCAATTTCAAAAACATAGAATGGACATAACGGCAGTTCACGAGATGAGATGGATAGGGTGTGGTGTGACTGAAAGGAACGCCTTTACAGTGATTTACAGCTGCGGAAGTCAGTATCAGTTAGGTGCAGGGTTTATTATTAGTAAGAAAGTTAAACGTTTTGTAATTGGTTTCACTCCAATTAATGAACTAATCTCATATTTGCCCATCAGTAGTAAATTTTTTAATTGTAGCTTAATTAATATTTATGCAGAAAAAGAAGTATTCTATACAAAATTAGAATACACATAATAAGTGTCCAGGACACAATATAAAGATTGTACTAAGGAGATTCAAATGTCCAAATAGGAAAAGAAGAAATAATAGGGAAACATAGTCTACATAATCAAAGTAACGATAGTGGAATGAAGCTAATTGACTTCGCAGAATCCAAAGGAATGGCGATTGGAGGTACGTTTTTCCCACAAAAAAATCCACAAGAGTACGTGGATATATCCATATGGGCAAACGGTGAACTAAATTCATCATATATTAATAGATAATAGACATAAATCTGTGCTAACAGACATTAGATGATACAGGGGTGCAAACATTGGCTGAGATCATTATTTGGTTGTGGCCAAAGTAAAGGCAATGATAGCATTTCGTAAGAGAAATTATAAGTCAAAACCGATGTCTAAAAGATATAATGTAAATTAATTAAAGTGCTCAGAAATAGTGGAAAAATTTTCATGTGAAGTGGAGGAGGAAATAAATGGGAAACAAGCAAGTATAGAAATGGAAAATAATATTAATGAACAGTGAAAGATCACAAAGAAATCCTTAACCTCCAAAGAAGAACAGAACCTAGGAACAGAGAAACAAACCTTTTTACGGGAATGGTTTGATGAGGAATGCGAGAAAGTAACAAATGGCAAAAATGAAGCATAGCGGCTTATGTTACAGAGGGGTTGTACAATAAATCTAACAGAAGAATATAAAAATGAATGCAAAATAGACAAAAGGTGTATAAGAATAAGAAAAAGTTCTATGAAAATGCACTCATTGAAAAGATTGAACAAAGTAAGGTTAAAATTGAGAGTAAGATCTCTTACAAAACTGTAAATGAAAGAAAGAAAATTTTTAAACCAAGAAACTTTATCTCCAAAGATAAATATCACTTAATTTTAACTGAAAAATCAAATATTCTCAAGAGATGGAGGGAAAATTTTAATACATTTTAAATGGAAATACTAATGTAAATGAAGATAATGAAGATAGTAAGGCACTGCTCCATCCCTAGAAGAAGTTAAGGATATCATACATAACATTCATATTATCACAGCACCTGGAATTGACAATATACAATCAGAACTGCTAAAAATGGAGGTCATAGGTTGGTGGAAACAATATGTAAGTTACTGCAAAATATATGGAGACAAGAGAAAATCCCTGATGAGTGGAAGGTTAGTCTAATATGTCCAATATATAAAAAGGGTGACCCATCTATATGTGAAAATTATAGAGGAATTACACTTCTATCAACGGTATATAAAATACTTTCCAAAATCCTGGACCTAAGACTGGCACCATTTTCAATGAAGATTGTTGGCTATTATCAAGCAGAGTTCAGACAAGGAAAATCAAACATAAATCAGATTTTCTTATTAAGACAGGCTGGAAAAAGCCAAGGAATATAAACTCGAAACGCATCATCTGTTCATTGATTTCAGCTGGGCGTATGGCAGTATAAATAGCCTGGAGCTGAATGAAACCCTCAAAGAATTCAAAATACCTGAAAAACTAATAAGACTAGTTGGTTACACAATGAATAATAGTATATGCCAAAAAGATCCTTTCAGAGCCATCAGAACCATTCGAAATACTAAAGGTGTAAGACAAGGGGACTCACTTTCGCAGACGATATATATATTCAGCAGAACAGTAAAGGATATGGTAAGGACATTTACAGATGGGTTTAAAAATAAATGAAGGGAAAGCAAGTTTCATGATAACTAATGTCAAGAGGAAAATTAAAGAGCCAGAAGAATAAATCCATAATCTTAATTTTAAATTTGAAGAAGTGAATAGATTTGCATACTTAGGGTATCTTGTGAATGAAGGTAACGACATGAAAGAGGAAATTAACCAAAGAATGCGAAATACAAATGTTGCATATTTTTGTCTGATAAAGCACTTTAAATCAAAATCCTTACGCATAAAACAAAAACCGGAATTTATAAAACATTAATAAAACCGGTACTGATGTATGGACGTGAGACATGGGTTATTACAAAGGAAGACAAGGCAAGACTGAACACTTTTTGAAAAGATGATACCCAGAAGAATTTATGACCCAATTAAGGAGAAAGGGGAATGGCGAATAAGGTATAATGATGATTTTAAAGACATAATTCGGAGAGTACTGGATTATAAACTGTATGGTGTAAGGAGAGTAGGGAGACCAAATCTGAGATGGATGAATGGAGTGCTAGGGGATGTGAAAAGGCTGGGAATGAAAATCTCGTGGATCGTAGCCAGGGATGTCTGGAGGCGGATTCTGAGGGAAGCCGAGACCCACCCTGGGCTGTAGAGCTAGAGTGATGATGATGATGATCATGATGATGACGATGACGATGATTATGATGACAGAAAGGAGGCTAGTCTGATGCAGCCTGTGAAGCGTATGGGTCTTGTGAAAGTCAAGGGATCTAAATGAGGATTCCCTCCAACATATCTTAAAGGTAGAGTTTCTGTTCAAAAACACTCTTCAGATATCTGGTATTAGAATAAAGTCTTAAACGTTACATTCATATTATTTGCTTTACCCATTTCTAAAACAAAAACACGTATTCTTAAAGGATCCACTTCTTCGTCTCTTCGTGCTAAACGAGATAATGATTTGTAGAAATGTCTTATTATATATTTACTCATAAGTACAGTGCGAATAGGAGAATGCAGAAGGCTTTAAACGACAAACAAATCTCTTAACAGAAGGTCGCAATGCGATAGCTTTCAAATTCAGTTTTAAATATTTAGTCAGCCACATAAAACTAAGAGCGAATGTCTTCCTATTTGAGAAAAGTGTATTTGAACATTGAAAATAATTATAAGGAATATTTTGGAAATGGTTATTTCGGAAAAGAAACTGGCATAAATTGTGTGCTTTAAGAAGTCTACATTCTATATATGATAAGATTTTGTCTCTTTCTTATTCAAAACTCATTCATGATGAAGTGGACTTCAGAGGGTATTCACAAGAAATTCGAGATAAGCAAATATGTTAAACATTTATGATAATTTTAGCATAGTCGTTACTGTGATGTTTGATAAAATTGTGTTTCACTTACGAGGATAGTTTGTAATGGGAAGGTCTGCTTCAACCACAGTTCTCTGGCATTTCTGAAAGAAGCTGAATTAAATACCAAGTTTAGGCTTAACCAACCTTTGGATTTTTCAGGTATGCTGTTCACAAACACACGGGCACAGAACACACAAACACACACACACACATACACATACACACGCGCCCGTAGTTTGTTTTCTTATGCGTTATTTCGGTTTAGAGGACCTCAAATTGCATATGCCAAATGAAATCTTGTTATTAAATATATGGATCAAACACAATAAGTTCTCTACAATTATGTACGTGATTACATAAAGCAAAAAGTAAGGAATTAGGCCTACCATTTAAGAATTTTGTATTAGAAAATTCAGACCAATAATTTGGAATATTTCAGAAATGGTTAACTCTACAAAAGTTTATTTGATAAATTATGCTTCAACGAGAAGTACATTTTTGGTGTGGTAGGTTGTTATTTTTTATGATTTACCGGTTATGCAAATGTCATACATTATGAAGAGGGCATCAGAGATTTATTTCCAGAGAATTAAAATTATACTAGGTGTGACAAGAATAGGGCAATTTTCGTTTTTCTTAATTAATCTATACTTATTCATTAATATCAACTTAGTCTCATTCAGAGTAATCCCTCTCATGTGCAATATACTTGTGGCAGCACTTCTGGAACTCAGTTTGTCATGGGGTCCAGGTTCAAGCTCCTGCAAGGATTCTGGTTTATCTCATAATAGTGGAATACCGATGTACTTTCCTGGTCCTCTTCAGCCTCAGTAATAGAAAGAATGTGCATGGAAACCATATCCGGCGAATATTTTTGTTGAGCCAACACAACGGTAGTTTTTTTTCTTTTTTCCTTTTTTGCCAAAATTCACGAAGAACCATTGAAGTGTCAGGGAAGTAATAATCATGATTCAGTTTTCACGAGTGGTTTTGCTAAACTTCTGGTGAACATCTCTGATGGTGATTTGGCGATTCTCCAGAATAATTTTCTTTACTTCCTGCACATTATCGTTAGTAACTAATGTGCAAGGGAATCGGGAGTGGTGGTCTTCTTCAATGTCTTCTTAGCCCTCTTTGAAACGTTTAAGCCACTTGGAAATAATCATTTCTTCCACACTAGCCGTGTGTAGGCTAAGGTTTGAATGAGTAGAGCCAGATTGCAAAATTCAACGCCATAGCCGGGATTTGAACCCCGGATCTCCCGCTCTCCGTGCGGTTGCTCTAACCATCTGAGCTACTATGGCCAACCTGCCGACAAGACATTAAATTTACCTGAATAACATAGTGGTTTAACTATGAAGCCTGGGACTTAGGCACTTACAGTCACAAAAGGTGCATGTTTCATAGCATATGGGAACCCCTAGTGGTCTATCGGGAAACATATGAGTAATTTGGAGAATTTAATGTCATGTCGGCAGGTTGGCCATAGTATCTCAGATGGTCAGAGCAACCGCACGGAGAGCGGGAGATCCGTGGTTCAAAGCCGGCTATGACATTGAAGTTTAAAATCTGGCTCTACTCATTCAGTTTCTGCCACTTCTACTCGCTAAAACACACAGTCAACATTTTAATTGTGATGCTGCAGTTTTTCCATTTTTCAAGCAAATTTTAATGCAAATTAAGTACGAGCACATAATATGTGGGGCAATAATTATATTTTGAGCCTAATAGTTAAAACGAAGTAATTTCTGATGGAAAAGTGCTTTATTGTTTTTCAAAATATTCTTCTTTATGATCAATAGACCTTTTCTTTCGTTTAAACAATTTTGCATTTCTTCCAGTCTTCTTGAGACACCACGAAAACATGGTTTTGAAGGCCTACGAAGCAATTTATTCTTGATTTTCGGGAACAAATAGAAGTCACTGGGTGCCAAATAAAGGCTGTATGGCGGATAAGTCATCAATTCGATTTGTTGAGCCTTCAGATACTCTGCTGTTAGACGAGATATGTGTGCACTTGCATTGTCTTGATGAAGAACGATCCTATGGTTCTTGTTGGTTTGCCTTACTTCACCGAAGACTTCCGGCAAATAAATGTTTGTGTACTGTTTCACATTGACCGTTTTAAGTTCCTCTAAAGCACTATGGCCACATGATCAGTTTTGCTGAAAAAGCAGGCGACCATTATCTTCGCAGTGCTTCGAGTGCGAAAAACGTTTGTTGCATTTGCCTCATTTTGAAACACCCATATAGTCTAATGCTGTTTATGTTCCGGCTCATACGCAAAGGCCCATGATTCATCACCTGTTACAATCTTACAGACGTTTTTTGAGGATATGCCATTGTACGCTATAAGAATTTTTGTACATCAATCGAAACAAAGCAACTTTTTAATATTGCGTCATATCATGTGGGATCCAACGAGAGCAAACCCCTTTCTCGGCTAAATAATCATGCGTAGAGCTTACCCACTCTCACAATATGTCGCATGACGATCTCGCAGAGCATTAATGTTTTCTGGCACAACAACTGATTTTGGACGACCTTCACGAACTTCATCATTAAGCGAACGGCGGCCACGATTAAATTCGTTTCACTGGCGTTTCACTTTGAAAAATGATGGAGTTTCATCACCAAATGTGAAGTTAGCTAATGTATGCACTCTCATCTTGATAATCCAAGTAGAAAGTCCTAATAAATCATTGTACATACATTTTCACTGGTTAATTCTATGTTATTGTTGAAACACGATTTTCAAGTTAATGCAAACAAACAAAATGACGCTCTATTGACAAAATGTCTAAAATAAATTATGGTCAACAATGTCAAACTTTCCATTGGAAACTTCAGATGCAATCTATAGCATTCAGGATTGCCAAGGCTGAAAATATAAATGTTGCCTCTCGTATAGTTATAACCTTTTCGACTGTCAACATCATTGTTAACAATTCAACATTCAAAACTGCTGAGTATTTAAACATGGATACCAAACAAATGTACCAATAACATAAAGCTCACCAAATTACAAAAGTTTCCGTTAACATTTTATTACAACTTGTACGTTTCATTAGTCATAAAACATCTTAAACACGTGGTATTTTAATAAAAACATTTATAGAAATTTTTGAAAAATTAAGAATTTCCAAACATTTCCCAATGAGGTTTAGTATGAGGTAGGGATATTTGATTGAAAATGTTCGCGTTTCATCCTTGAAGAACGCTAAATTTAATTACTAGGTTTGGTTTTTAACGGACTTTTAGCTTTTGAGTTATGCTGTTCATACACACGAACACACATACATACAACCTTGGGCTGTAGATGCATTTTGGGCGTTATTCCGCTCAAACACAACACTTTCTCTAATTACGAAAGTAGAGCGGGATGGCTCAGGTGGTTTCGTGTGTACCCAGGTTCCATTTCCGTGGGTGGCGTACCTCACCTATGGGTTTCTTCGAGGGCTTTCTCGTGTCGCGCGGCGAATGCCGTTTAGGTACATTACGATACATACGTTCATTTCATCTCCATTATCATTTTGTCTCCAAACAGAAGAATTTAATGCAGTAACTTTTAATTGAGGTATGTGAGACAATGCTGTAACAGAATAAGAAAAATTAATATCTAGGATCTCTTAAAGCAAGGTGTGTAAGTTCATTATTACATGTTATGCCAAGACTGTTTTTCCTTTTCCTATCTTGTGATGGACTGCTAGAGCTACCAACCCTTTTTTGTTTTAAAATAAATCTTTCCGAAAGTTTATCATCATAAATATGTTAATTTATTTTCGAAACAACATTATTGGCTAATACATACTCTTTAGTTAAAATAGGTTGGTATTTCAGCAATGGCTGCTCAGTGATCTTTAATGAAGGCTACTTCACACAGGAAGACATTAACTTCAATGTTATTTAATTTCTGAAAGTTTGTTACACTACCAGCACCACTGCCAATTGTTTCGAAGTATGCAACTAAATCCAATAAGTATTCTAACAGACACACCACACGAGTAAACCAGGCATTTCAACTGGATACTACTCGAAAAGGAAACATTTTAACTTCTGCCTAATCGCCATATTTATTTTGAATAAACCTCGCGTACTTATGCTCTCTCTTCCTTACACTGGGAAAAAACATTTTTTATTTTTTTCTTTCACAGCCCATTCATTAAAGCGCTTGTTATTCAAATTAAAGCTATAAGATCTAATTTATTCGTATGCTTGATATTCAACATGAACAAATTTCTTTGAATTCTGCCCTAAAAAGTTTGCACACACCGTCCCATGTAACACCATTCGCCATCAGTGGCAATGACGATTATATTTTATGTTGCACTCTATGATCTGGATAACGTCTACGATGGGCTGGAAACATTTCTTGTGCGTCCACGTTCTCTAACATACGAGGGCTGTTAACAAAAGAATGATCATTTTTTTTTTTGACAACTTACCTTTACCCATCCTCATAATTTTGATGATTCTTCTCAAAGTAGTCTCCCCTGAATGCGATGCACTTGTCTCAGCGTTTCTGCCATTCTTCAAAGACATCCTGGAAATCATTTTTGAGAGATCCTTCAAAATCGCTTCCGCAGCCTTCACCACTGCTTATGATGATGGATAATGCCTCCCAAGAAGGCATTTCTTCAAGTTAGGGAATAGAAGAACAGTCACATGGGGCTAAATCCAGGCTATAGGGATGGTGAGGGATGCACTTCACGTTGATTTTTGCAAAGTATTAAGCAACAACATTGGCAATATGCAACCGTACATTATCGTGGTGCAGCATCCTGTCTCCTTCATGGAAATGTGGTCTTTTGCGCCTGATATGCACTTGAAATGTTTTCAGGACATCCCTGTAGTATTGTCAAGTTACTGATGTGTGTGCAGGTACAACGTGCTGATAAACCATTCCATGAATATCAAAGAATGAGATGACCATAACTTTCCCAGAAGAAGCAACCACTTTTGCGTTTTGGGAGGTTGGTGATGAAGAAGATTTCAACACTGAGCTTTTTTGTTTGCTTTCAGGATCAAAATAATATAGCGCAGTTTCATCAGCAGTGATTACATTTGAAAGAAACTCCGGATCTTCCTCTAACATCAACTTTAACTGCATGTTACCTTCCTTGCAGTGGTAGCCGATACTGAACATGTCTGAACTTGCCTCGTTCTCACAGGCGGGAACCAGGAGTACCAGCAATGAAAGTACTTCGGCGTGTTTGTTTCACATTAGGCTAACAGAATATGACAAGATTGAAATTTAGCGCGAAAAATTATGACCGTAAAAAATTATGATCATTCTTCAATGAACAGCCCTCGTATATACCCCACCAACAAGCACCTTTGTGACTTTGTGGGTTCGTAGAATTAAAAGTCCAATTACACAAATTCCAATATGCTCTTTATTTCCGTAGAAATACACCTTGGTCATCATTTACAGTAGCAGAATTACGTAACATACACCAATATAATGCTCAAGATCGTTGACCACAAAAAACGAGTTCACTTTCAAAACACAGCTGTACGACGAATCTCTGACTAGGACTCTGGTCTGACTAGCGATCGCGGCTTGTTTTATAGCTCATTCGTGATTCCAGACGTCCGTGGAATGTTTTCTATCAATCAAGATAACACTATAATTTTCCAGTTATCTATCTTTACCTGATTCGGCAAGCCTTTTATCTCCGCATTTCTCTGCCCCATATCTCCGCACGGCACTATCTGTCCTTTTGTGTGTGTGTCGGCCGCGCTTCCTCGCAACAAATGTGGTCAGCGACAGTGCTCCCTCTTCAAGGCTAGTCGTCCCGAACATCACCGTCATAGCGGGTCAGACGATCCAGGTGTATCACCAATTCCTCGGGGCACCTTCTGGATGTGGTAGGCCACATCGTTAATCCATTTTACCACCCGGTACGGTCCTTGCCACGGCTGTTGAAGTCTCGGGCAGCATCCCTTGGTCCGGGTAGGATGGTACAACCCCACCAGGTCACCTTGCTGGAACCCTTGGCTGTTGGCTTGCCTGTCGTATCGGGTCTTCGTGCGGTCGCTCGCCTTCTGAAAGTTCTGACAAGCCATCTCATGCATGTCGTGGAGATGGTTCACCAGGTTCTCCGCATAGTCAGTTGCTGGTGGTTTCGCTTCCGGAAGACTCCCAAAAACCAGGTCAAAAGGCAGGCGCAACTCCCGGCCGAACATTAAGCTGCCTGGTGTCATCCCGGTGGTGTCAAGTGCTGACGAGCGGTATTCCAGAAGGAACAGTGGCACCTTGACGTCCTAGTCTCGCTGACGGCTAGCCACGACCTTCCTCAGATGTTCTTCTAAGGTCTTGATGTACCTCTCCACCATGCCGTCCGACTGCGGATGTGGGGATTTTGCGCGGATCTCATTAACCCCTAGTCTTTTCAGCGCCTCCTTCATCAGGTTAGACTCAAAATCAGTGCCCTGATCACTGTGGAGGCACCCTATAATTGTCTTCGCCCCCTGTTTCGGGATGGCATACAACTCCGGCCATTTGGTGAAGTAGTCCACGACCACAGCAAGGTACTTATTGACTCGGTCGGACATTGGGAATGGTCCAGCTATGTCAACAGCGATAGGTTCGAATGGCCCCACGACGTTCTGCTGCTGCATCAGACACCGGCTCTTAGATGGTGGACGCGACTCGCCGCGCACACGTGCCTTTGACGGCACCATCTCTCAGCGTCTGCTGGAAGCTTCAGCCAGTAGGAATGCTGTCGGAGATTGTTGATCGTTCGGTTTGCTCCCAGGTGTCCTCCTGATGCACCAGCGTGCACTTCTGGGTCCTTACTCTGGGGAAGTACCAACTGCTCTCTCTGCGTCATCCCCTCAGGTGATTCCCCTACCCGAAACAGCACGCCCTCTCTAATGTTACGCGAGTCTCACTGGGGCTAGTACGACTTGTATGTGGAGATCATTTGTACGATATCCTCCCAGGTTAGTCTTGTCCCTAACTCAATTTCTCTCAAGAGTGGTCCTAAGTCTGCGTCCGCCAGCTGCTCCCTCCTCAGGCCGGCGTTATCCCAGCCATCCGCAGGCACAGCTGGGGCACGCTCCTTCTCTTCCACCCTTTGCACTTGCCGCACTCCTCTGGGCAGGGTCTTCCGGACATGGCGTCTGCGTTGCCGTGAATCTTCCCTCTACGATGTTCAGAGGTGAAGTCGTACTCCTGCAGCCTCTGGACTAAGAGGCTGTCCGGGCTTCCAGGTTCCTAAAGCTCAATAGCCAGGTGAGGGTGGAATGGTCCATCCTCAGGTGAAATGGTTGACCATAAAGGTACTTGTGGAAGTGTTCCGAAGTCTTTACTACCGCCAGTATCTCTGCCGGATGACGCAGTAGTTCATCAATGCCTTGGACAGCATCTTGCTGTAGTAGGCTATCACGCACTCGTGACAGTCCTGAACTTGGGATAGGACGCCCCCAATGCAGCGGTCGCTGGCTTCGGTGTCCACAATGAATGCGCCATTTGGTTGTGGGAACCCCAAAATAGGAGCACTGCACAGTGTCATCTTCAGGTGCTGGAAGGCACCTTCGGTGTCCTCCGTCCACGCATAAGACCGGTGTTCTTCTTCCAGGTGCGTGAGGGGCTTGGCGATGGCCGAGAAGCCCTTTATGAAGCGGCGGTAGTAAATGCACAGTCCTATGAAACTGCGCATTTCTATCTTATCCTTCCACCAAGGCAATCTCTCATGGCCTGTGTCTTCTTGGGTCTGTGGCCACTCCGGTTGATGAGAATATGTGGCCCAGGTAGTTGACTTTCTTGCTTAAGAGCTGGCATTCCTTCGCGTTCAGTATCAAGTTGGTTGCCTATAGGCTCGGTAGCACCATACTCAGGTTGTGGAGAAGGTCTTAGAAAGTCTTCCCGACGGTGATGATGTCGTCCAGTTGTAGCAGGGAGGCCTCATTAGTCAGTCCTCTCATTCCCGATTCCTTGAGGCTTTGGAAGGTACTTGGTGCGTTGCAGAGTCCAAACGGCATAACTGTGAACTGCCAAAGCCCTTGGCCTGTCGAGAATGTATTTGCTCCTTGTCTCTTGGGTCTAGAGCCACCTGCCAGTAACCCGACTTCAGGTCCAGTGTCGAGAACCACTGGGCACCAGTAAGCGTGTCCAGGCTGTCGTCAATCCGGGGTAACGGGAAAGAGTCCTTCCGGGTGACAGCGTTCAACTTCCTGAAGTCCACGCAGAAGCGTAGCTCGCCGTTCTTCTTCGTCACAAAAGCTACAGGCGAAAACCAAAGGATGTCAGACTCTACGATTACTCTCCTGGGTCTCGTGACCACTAGCATGTCTCGTACCACTACTTATTTTGCCAGCGAAACTCGTCTAGGTGGTTGCCGATTAGGCCGGGTATCTCCAGTGTCGATGTGGTGGAGCACTCGGTCCGTGTGGCCGGTTCGCTGTCGCCTTGGCTAAAGACGCTCTCGTATCTTCTGAGCAGTTGTCGAAACTACTCGAGCTGTTCTGCGGTCAGTTGGTCTGCCGCCCTCTCCAATAAGACCTCCAGCAGGGGCCCCAGTTGTTGCATCGGCGCCGGCTGCTTTGTCTTGTCGAATGCAGTTACGCTGATCACGTGCTCACACGTCCCCAAATCCGTCCCGTTCTGGACATTATGATCGGTGTCTGTCACGTTGAGCAGCCTCACTGGCACCTCCTCTCCGCACCGCAACATTATCCTGGCTACACACAGTCCGTGCACAGGCGCCTTCTGGTCCAGTATCATGTTCTTCGTCCGCTGGCCTTTCAGTCACACCGTCACCACCGCCTCGCTTCTCATGAGGACAACCACGTCTTCCCTCAGGATGACCCTGCATATTCCAAGGCACTCTTCAGGTTGCCGGAGTATCACTTCTCCACTGAGTCGCAGAACCTTCCTGCCGACCTCGACTCTCGCCTCTGGCTCCTGAGGGCATCCAATCCCAGTATCACCTCTTCAGCCACCTTCGCGGCGAACGTCCCCAGATGCATGGTACTCTGTCCTAAGATCAAATGCAGCAGGGCGTCCTTATCCACAGGCAAGGTGTCTCCCGATGTCGTCACAAGCTGGTATGGTCAGCTCGATATTCTGGACGACAAATCCTTGGCCATGTCAGATCTCATGATGTTCACAGCTGCCCCGGTGTCCACCAGCATGCGGCACGGCTTCCCTCTCACCCAACCGTCCGCGATGAGGCTGTCATTCTTGTTTAACTCCTTTGACACTGATGAGTGAATCTTTAAATGATTGTTGTCGTTTGTGCAGTAGTATCCTTTTCACTTGCACTGCTCTTCTTCTTCTTCTTCTTCTTCTTCTTCTTCTTCTTCTTCTTCTTCTTCTTCTTCTTCTTCTTCTTCTTCTTCTTCTTCTTCTTCTTTTTCTTCTTCTTCCTCCTGTGATTGTCATTTTCATTCTGTTTACACAAGAATCACAGCGCTTCCAACCCAACCTGTGAGTAATACTGCGATCTTTTGACGCATATTCACCTCATATTTGTACTGCTCTGTATGCTCAAAACATTTTCGAAATTTTCGAAGCAAGCTGAGTACAAGCCTTGACTTTATGGTGCAACAAAGCAGGTAACCAACTTACCATTAAACTCCTGTCATTCTTGGCATTATACCTGCGCTGCCTTTAGCTATTGTAGCCTTCTGAACAATTCGGGTAATCTTCTGAACGAGTCTGATTGCGAATTGTGGGAAAAGCATTAGGTACGCCACTGGTTAGCTTTCAACTCTCAGCCGCTCTCATACCGGGCGCTCTAAAATTCCTTTTACAAACTTCTAGAACTTGCAGAGGGGCCTGAGTAAATAATATTTTGAATTGGAACCCCTGTCCGGAAACGGAACGGAGAGTAAATAAACGTTCATTTCGCAAGTTTCGTTAAAATTCATCTTTAATCCCAAAATTAAACATTCGTAATCATGTGGACAATTGCTATAAAATTAATTCTGAAACCATTTGTATTGCATTCTGACAAATTTCCTGCTATCCTTACCACCAAAATGTTGTGTCCCTAATTATAGGGCATACACTTCAGAAAAACATACGTACTGCTCAGGACATAGTAATATCATATCCATGTTTTCTTCTGGCCAATGCTGTCCCTGTTTTGTATAGCGAATGATAATAGACCACCAATCCAGGGATATTGCTAAATATCCTAAGTAGTACAAG
>CM060950.1:185345159-185357659 GCA_030765055.1 Mantis religiosa
GAGTGCCTCAGAGATCAATAGGGTCGGTGTTGACTAATACACATTTTGGTGGTCTAAGTTGCACAATAAAGTGTTCCAAATAGATACAAAGCTTTGCAATGGAGTGTGTAACATGGACGAAGAGTGGCAGTTCTCTGGGGGTTCTATTATAATTAATGTTTCCAAAAAACTCTTGCCCTCAAAATACCATTTTCACCCTGTTGGAAACTAGTTGTGCCATTCATTACTCCAATAGGATAAAGTCTAGTTGTGAACAGCCAGGACTGAAGATGCCTATGGAGCTACGGGCGAAACGTCAGATATTTTTTGATCGTCTAGACCACGGCCTTCAAACCCGGAAACAACATTCTATTGGATTAACGCCGGCCGTAAACACGTGCATTCATTACTGTCTAATAAATTATAATCATAAATGAACATCAGCTGATCTTTCTTCCAGTAGGACCTCCTGTTTAACTGTTTATTGATATTTCAGAAAAAAATTAAGAATAATTATAGAAATAATATAAACTACCAAAGGTAAGCGCCGTTTTGCTTTTCAATTGTTAAAGATTTTGAACGGATTAGAAACATATTATTTGTAGCATTTCAACGATTTTCTGTACTCATTCTTGCACAAATTGTTCTTGCAAACGCTTTGTCTTTCTGTCTTCTTGTTATTCAAATGAAAAATTTCAGAAGTTGTTTATTCGCACATTTCTCTGTAAGGTTAAATCTTTTAAGAGCTGGTTGCTGCGTGATGGCCTTGAAATCCTGTTCTCTTTTCTTGGCTCCCTCTAAAGTAAAACGAGGAAAGTGACTTTCTATTTTTAAAATGCATACGAATAGCAAGGAATACTTTTAACTTCACAAACAGCATAGACTGTATTTCGTATAAACTGCGTGCGTTGACGGGATCTGGATTCTTGTGTAGTAAATTTTGTCTATCTTGAGGCGGTTCGTGTCCGTCGTCACCCTGTGCTCATAGGACTTGCGACGGGTAAGGACTACGAATGGGGAGCTGTAGGACAGGTACGGGTTTTCTCAGGGTTGCTCGGCATGAAGTCTCTTATCCGTTTCAGGAAGTGGGTACGTCCTGACCTGATATGAGTTCCTGATGGAAAAGGCACCTTGACTGTTCAAACAAAAGTTTATTCGTATCCGTAGTTTTGCTGTACTCGCCCCCTGGTAAGTCGCAAATCGCTGACTCTTAGCTGATCACAATGTATTCGATTGCTAAGTGCGTATTCGATTCGATGACGGGTCCTTATACGCGAGGGCTGAAACTTGTTTACATGTAGTATCTTGATCTGCGATGGCACTACAACAAAAATAACTGTTTGAGGCGAGTTCAATCGTTGATGCCGTAACGTAGCCGTGATATATTATTCTGTGTTACATCCTTTAAGTCCACGTTCCCAGAGTACAAGCGTCCATAATTTCTTGTAGGAATTCACAGACAGTGTGTTCCGTAGTAATACGCATGTAGTACCTCCCTTTGAGTGTTCCGAGACAGTGTTCTGTAGATATACGCGTGCTACTCCTGCCGAGTTTTGCAGCACAGTGTTCCGCTACTAAAAATCATGTTTCAGCCATTGCCTAAATTACTCCCACTTCTGCTTAATTTCCAGCTTTTGGGAAATCATGTCTATTTTTATTATCGTCAATAGGTTACTTACTATCCCCACTTTTATTTTAGCTCTACTTTTCATGACTGCGCAGTATTGCTTGCAGATATGTTTCTCTCCACGGGCCTAGTTTAATTTATGCATTAGCACGCATGCTAAAGATTTGCTGAAATCTATGATGCTCTTGTGTGGAGCACGTCCGAAGTTTTATGAAAGGAAATGTTCATCGCTTGTTAGACGCCAAGTCTCGCCTAAGGGTAGGTCCTCATCCCAATTTCTCTATCTACACAATAGGAAATATGTTGAATTCTCACGAGTTTCTGACACTAGATAGGCTCAGATATATTTTATCCCCATTTGTGACTATATTTATTCGTTGTATCCAAGTATTGATAATTTAGGAATATACATCGTTATATACAAAGGGACAGCTTCAATGTCATATGTCATGGATTAAGACTTACGCAAAAATAATTTAGAATGAGTACTTGGAGGTTATTCCTCGAAAATTCACAGTAGATATGTTATCTATCATGAAAGTATCTTAAACAAATAGTAATTTAATCAAAATCGCTACCAACATTTAGGGAAAGTCAGCTTTTTTTCTTTTTTTTTAAGAATTAAAGATCTTCCGGTCTTGTGCTTGGAAGATGCGCCTCTTTTATATTTAACGTCGGTATTTAACGACTGTTTATGAGTTATAATGCTCACAGACGGCCAAGACAAACGCATACGAATCTATCTTTAAAATGCAACTATTTTGGATTCAGGGAGTCCCTAAACATGTATAACCATAAAATGTTCTCATGGAAGTTATGGGCAAAATGTAATACTTCCCCTCCTTACTCTAAGCAGAGAGCAGAGAAAATAATAAAGAGAATGTAATCCACTGGTGATGCGCAAACAAAAGAGCAAAATAAAACCCTTGACGGACTAATTTCAACAAAAGGAACACCGTTCTAAACTAATTGTGTTGCGGTTGCATAGCAACAGATATATTACATGTAAAACTATTGCTCATTTTACTACAGCAAGGAAAGAGTCAGGGATTTCAAGCACTCTATTCCAAAATTGTGCAATTAGAGCATAAGGCAACATTGGAGACTCTGGAAGGATTACAATATATCGGCACTCTCAAAAAGTTTGGAGTTTTGCACCTACAATATTTTACTCTTGTACATACTGTTCTTACAGGCACTTATTCTTCTGCCCACTTTATTTCAAGTGAGATAAAGGTTTGCTGAATTGTTTTACTGCATATATCATTATAAGTACAAGGTGAATAAAGAAATGCAGTAGACTTTAAATAAAAATCAAATCTTTTAAGAGCTGGTCACTATATTGTAGCCTTGAAATTCCATTCTCTTTGAATGGCCAGGACAAAAGGTAAGAAGAAGAAAGAAACAAATATTGATTTCCTATTTCAGAAAAGTATAAGTATTCGAAAATTCATACTAAAACCAAGAAGTGTTTAAAAAATGCATTTGATATAAATTTGCATTTTTGTATTTGTAGTAAGATGTTTGCTATCTCTTCCGGCTTACCAGTTACGATAAGGTAACTCAGCAAGAAGAGGACTTCCTAGACTATTTCCAGAAAACTCAGGGTATACACTTCATTTGCCATGTACGTATCCTAAATTAATGGTACTTCAATGCAAATTCTTAGAATAATTTTTGAGAGAATCAGAACGTCGTATCACATGGTAATTTGAAGTAGGGAGGTATTTTTGAAAACCTGATATTCCTCATTGGAAGGCCAAACATAAATATCTACAAAGTTTAGTACTTATGCGACAGTTAGTTCACCGTTTCTGCTATCCATACGTACACAGTAACAGACACACAGATACATGCACGCGCACACATACGTATGCGCGGACCTCTGATTTTTTTTATTTCACGGAGGCCCAAAAACCTGTATTTCCGATGAAATATCGGTAACTATGGATTTTTTGGTACAAAACAACACTTCCTCTGGTTTATATTATTATATAGTAGTGAATGAGAAAAACACAATTTGGATTTCTGCCTAATTTGGAATTTAAATGTTTTAGACAATTGATTTAAGTTAATAACGCATGAAAAGGATAAAAATTTCCGAGTATTGAGCCAGGAAGAAGTAAAATTAGTTTAAACTCTTAATGAACTTTATACAGTGATGTCGTAGACATGCCATACTGCCTGGTGGCATGTACAGACCAGCCACGAGGACCATTTTTCCCTTGCTGTCAGTGATCCCTGGCGGCTGTTGTTTGCCTTCTTTGAACTGACAGTGGTTTGAGTGTTGCTAATTTGAAGCCACTTACTTAAAAATGTCCATGTCTTGTAATATTGGCAATATAAGATCTATTGTACATAAGATAGGGTTATATTGAACACAAGATTTACAGCAATCAATAAAAAATATACCGGTGTGCAGTGTTATAGAATTATCAGAAGGTTTAATTAAAATGTGCTTTTAAAATATTCAACCTTTATCTGCTAATTTTCTGGACTGAATATGATAGGATAATCATTTGGTTCAGTGGTGAAAATATTGTTACGTAGTTTCATAGCTAAGAATAATTAAGGAATTTTTACATATTGAAGCCATTTCAATTTTATATATTTAAGGTTCGAATGCTGTGAAACTTCAGCCATTCCTTCTAGTCCCACTCTGGATTTTACATTTTAAAACTGTAACGCGGTCATGAACAGAAAGTAATATCTAAACTTCTCAGTATGGAAAAAGGCTGAGTGCAGCAGGTAGTGTCCAGAGTCCCAAACTAAATGTAGATATATACTGAAACGTTACATCTCAGCAACGCAATGAGACAGAAATACAATATTTGTTGTGTATTCTCCAAAAGGCACTCGAAAGCATAGCAACACGTTCATTACTGATATGTTTATAAACAAAAAATTATGATGGTGACCTTTTTTTTAAGTTTACGTCCTTCAACATGTCATCGGACGATGAACAAAATGGATAAAATGATCATCAAATTTATTCCAGGTTTCTTAGAGCTTAGAGTTAGCTGACACTCACCTTTCAGGACAAGCAAACCCTCAAGGAAAACCTTTATCCTGATAACTCTCACCGAAATTCGATCTCGGAACCTCTTGAACATGAGGCAGATTGCTACCAACTAAGATACCGGGGCGAACAAATTATAGTGGTGAGATTATTATTTGATTTACGTAAGTGGTTACTGAAGTGGCATTGCGAAGTACAGAATGTTGTCGAACTTCAACGACGATGGAGGGCAGAAAATGGGATTCCACCACCAATAAGAGTAACATTAACAAGAATCTGAGACAAGTTTGAAGTCTCTGAAACGTTACAAGATGTGTCGAAAGGCCTATGAGGAACAAAGAGAAGTTATACTGATAAGTGATAACTATAGCTTTTATGCAATCATGTAGATTCTTATATGATTCCCAAAGAAATTAGTGAGGCAGTATTCTTCTGATTTGAATCATGAAAACCAGTGTTCGAAGAAATTTGGGAGGTAAAATTTGGAAGACTTACGTTCCAAAACTTCTCCACACACTTCGTCCAGATTCAGATAGGCAACTACAATTTTATGAGTAATTCCTGATTCCCAAGACTGAGCCGCTTGGTGAGATGAAGTCAAATTTAAATTTAATGACTCAATTAATTGGCATAATTGTATATACTGGGCTAAGAAAAACCCACATATCTTTGAAGAAAATGCCGTCAATCTTCCAGAAGTGGCGATATGGTGTGATCTAGCTTCCAGAGGAATAATTGGGCCCAAATGCTTCTAAGAGACTACCACGGGTCAGACTTACCTACATTATCAATATATGAAGATGAGGTTTGTTCCAACAAGGATCCACCTAATTTCCAGGTCGTTGTAAGAAATGCTGTCGATTGCACATTCAGAGATGGAGACGACGAAGAGGATTTTCCGCCTAGTTCTCTGGATTTAACCCTTCCAGACTGTTGCTTTTGGGGAATTTTAAGGAAGACTACAAAACCACAAACACTGAAGTAAATTAGAGATAGGATTGAACATGTTCCAATGAAGTCTTTTTAGAAACAATCCAAACCGTATATTGCTCTGTTTGACGTCGTTGTAGGGAGTGTTCTGTGGTGGAATATGGACGTTCTAAATATGTATATGATTAAAAGTACTTTAAGGAAGAGTACATGACAAAAATTGTACTTGTTCCTCATTTTGTTGCTTGGAAATGATGTTTAAAAGTGTGTATATATCGATTTTTAACATTTGTATTATCTTGGGCGAATTAGGCGCTATAGCACAATATTTACTATATTAGCTTGCATTATATAGCAAGAGAACTATAAACATCTACACAAAATATTTCACTAGACAGAAAGGAATCAGACTAGAATTTTACGCATTTGTTGTTATTTATTTATGTTTTGTTATCCACCTATCTAGACAATGCTGTATTTGTATCATGTATATTCATACACATATAAATATTTTAGTGAAGTATATATTCGAAATCAAATGTTGTTAATGGTTGTGCACTGAGTCAAACGCACTTTTTGTGCAAGAACTGAGTTTTGAGAATACTTCTCGTTTTAATTGTATGACCTCGTTTAACTTCAGTAAAACAATTTAACTGGCTAAAAAATGTATTTATGCGCAATGCTAGGCTGAAGTTCACAATTTAAGTTTAGAGCAGAGAAATTTGCATTAGCTTTGTCTGTGCGGCTTCAGGCGCTGCTCACATTACTTTACGTCTGTGGATCATCCTGAAACTTTTATGAGTTATGCGAATTTGGAATAAGATTGGTTGTTTCCTATTTTCTAAGCGGATAGTTCATTTTGTAATTCAACTGTCATCGCAACTAAGGTGTTCACAACAGTACATGGAAAGAAGCTCCTAATAGTTATCTACTCATCGTGCGAATAAAATTAAATATGAATCGATTGCTACTGAACGAAAGCCTATTTGGGTCTCGATATAGTTAGATATGCGGGATTCATAGCGCTTAACGCCGTAGAGCCGTCAAGAGAAATTACAGTGGCTGCAACATTTCCGCTGTACTTCACGCACATATTAGAAGACCGTGATGTTCTCACGATTTTGGGCTTGCTTCCCCCGGTAATAAGCTGCAATGTTAGCTTAAATTTAACTTATATTGTTTAGGTTTAGTTTCTGAAATCCAAGGAGAACTATTCTCATCAATTTAAGCAAATTTAGTGCAAGGTTTATTTAAAGTATAGTTTTTAAAAAAACGCATGATATTCATGTGTGTCTACAAAAATCCCTAAAAGTCTTTATTTTCGTATTCTTTGTATAATGAGCGTTAGTCACGATAAATATGCCCAATCAAATGATTTCACACACTTGAAAAAGCACTAAAAACACCAGCTTTCCTTTGAATGACGCAATTAGCGCCCGCCGGGTCTGACTCGTAGCAGGTAGTGGACGCATACTGCAGAAGTCTAGTTATTATTTCTACATAGCGTAACTGAATTTACATGTCAGTCTAAGTTGTACAAAAATGATAGTACAAATAATCTTATTTGAGGTACGTTAGTCGTGCTTACTACATCTATTACAATGTGCACTCCAATTAGGATAAGTATGAGTTACCGGATAAGGCTTTACCCTGGGTTTCCCTCATCCTGAAAGACGAATGTCTAAGCTCTATAGAACCTGGACTCAGTTGAGTATCCTTTCACCCATTCCATTCATCGTCCGATATGACTTAGCGTTGGAGGACGTAAATTAAGAAAACGAAAGATTAGTGCAAAAGTGGTAACATATGAACCACCAGCTTCAGTTATGCAAATTATCCGGTGTTATTATTCCTAAAAAATTCACAAATTATAAGTTGCTAAAAATTATAAACAGACTAGGGTGGTAGAAGAAACCGAAACATAGACAGTTTCCACAGAGGAAAAAAAAAAAGATGATATAGGGACTCTCGTGAAAAGACGTCCAAATGTAGCGCGTTAGCAGTTCAAACAGCGTTTAATTTTCATTTGTTCACCGAACACGGTTACGATGACTTCATGATTAGGTTCGAAGAGGGAGTTAGCACCTCGACCTGTGAAATCTTTTGTGTCTATGTTCCTGATGAGGCGACTCCATAAGGGAGAGGTGAGATAAGGTTATATTAAGGGTGTTCGGAACTGAGAACCGACGACAACAGAACGCAGGGTCCCTAAAACCTGCGGTACAACAGGTTCCCTCTCCCTGCGGGTTCACACATCCCTTGGGGGCCCAGGACTTGCAATCTTCCCGCGATCCGCTCTACCATGGGTGCCGAAACTCCCGCCGAAATTTGGACTCTGAAATAGCTTACCAGGACGAAAGATGAATTGAAATGAAAAGTGGGTTGAAATAGCGGGACAGAGAGTTCGGGGATATAACAATCCTACCCAACATTGGTCTAACGATATGGAGAAAATCTCGAAAAGGTTGGTCACGGGAAATGAACTCACGACCTCTCGAATGCGGACCACACAAAGATACTGACTCAGCCATCCCGGCCGGTTACAACACGGATATTTTATGTATGATAATGTAACTGCATATACAACAATTCAGTCTATGGAAACATTAAAACTTGTTTTTTTTAAGCGATAAGGCCTACACGTTCTGCAGATCAAAATCATTGAATATAATCTGTGATTATCGCACAGTCGCTGTTGAAATACGCACTAGAGTACTTCGACCTCGCCACTGCCACTGAGGATGTCTGCCGTAGTCGCAAACGAAACGTCTGGGAAGAACAAGAAGAAAGAGCCCAGTAGATCACGGCCTACAAGCCCGGAATATACTTCAACTAGTATTGACACCGGCCGTGAAAGCCTTAGAACCTTGATAATCTGTGATTGTTTCTTGAGGATAATGTTCATATAACAAATCCCCATACCTCGAATCTATAGAAGATAATATCTGGGACACAATTTCCAAAATTTTCGCTATGGAAACTCATCGAGTGTTCAGTAATATTTGCCGAACTGGTGACACTTTTGTATAGAGTTAGAGTGTCTTTTCGAAGATCTTTAATAATGAAAGGTAAGTGAAATATATTGTTAGTGCTTCGCATCTTTAACATTATACAGGGAAGGAACGGTGGGTCGATCTGTCACTAAGGCACGTACGACTTAATAGAGTGGCGTTGAAGCGGCGGGCTGGCTGCCGGTTGCGTCATTCATAAGAAAGACATCCCTTTCCACGCGGAGAACAGGGATGCTTAATCCCCTCCAGCTGCTGCAGTTAGCTTTCGTTTTTATAGGAACTGATTTGTTCGAATACATGGTGCCTAAATTCGAATACTAATATGTCTTATAGTCCGCTAAAATTGTAGGTATCATAACAAATTATATAACAATTACATGTCATTTATTGAAACCAGTAATTATATGCGGTAAAGTAATATCTTAGAATCCTGTTCGATGAAGAGTAATTTAAACGACAGTATGCATGATAAGCTCTTATTAAGATTGTATTGAGAGAGAATGTTAACTCTTATAAACTATATTGTTAGCAATATTTTGATACATATGGATTCAAGTGACAAATGCGTAAATAAACATCTGTTTATGGAGTATTTTTCTGTAACTAGGTTTACCAGATTTCATTTTGCAATCTTAATAAATTGGACATACATACTTTAAAGTTTAACTGTTACGTAAATATCTTTATAAAAATGAAAATGTGTAACAGCGTACATCCAAGCAGAAATCATGCACTCGCAAAGTATTTAATGAGTTCGTCTATAGTTTATTTATTTATTCATATAGAGTCGCTTTAACAACCAGGTAATTTCGCGATTATTTTGTATAATAAATTGGTATACAATAAAACATCTATAGTTTATTTTACGCACAGAACATAGTAAAATAATAGGATTTTGCTACACCACTCAAACGACTGCACCAGTGGCAATGCTATTAGAATTCACAACTTTTTGTATTAAATAAGGGACGCCAACTGTATTTGGATTAGTGTGTACACTACGACGAATACTTTCTGGATTTGTTTCATGTGAAACAGCATACTTGACAATGAACGATTCAGGCATACAGTTCTTCCGGGCAAATGCCAAAACTAGTGCTTAATGCTGAACTTATACATCTCACATAAAATCCTATTTTAATGTGATAATCGGTTTACTTCGATTAAGTATTTATGTAATACTTCCTCATTAATATACTGTAATAAAGTTCTATGCCAAAATTAAAGTTTCTGCATAACATTTTAAATAAAGCTACCTACTAAATTTATCTTAGAGAAATTAAACTATTTCAGGAAGGGTTAGTGGAAGTGAGCAAAATTCCTTAAAAATGTCCATTTCATGCTCTGAAAGCTTCCTAATCTTCGCATAATATTATGATACTCCTTTTAGGGCTGTTATTCATAGAAAGACAAAGGATCGTTTACTTTCTTTGTAAAAATTCTGGAGGTTCAAAGCACGTAGTTTTGAAGAAAAACTAAGCTCTTGGTTTTAAGTAACACTTAACACTTTTGGTCAACAATGCGCAAGTATATATTCATTTTTATTTTGTATTTTTTGTTGGAATCATTGTCATTTTCCGGAACCAAATGGAGCCCCTGGAACGAAGATGCTACCCGTTAAGAGATAAACTAAATGAACTCCTGGACATTGCACTGAAAAATAAAATTCAAATTCCTGATAGTTTGCGATTAAACACGATGTAATTATTTCTGTACGTTTTTATATGGATGTTAGAACCATACGGAAAGTGTGTACTGGCCATTAAGAGGCAACCCTGTTGTTAATAATAACGTGGTGTAACCGATAATCATAAAGCTTGGATCTAAATTTGAGATTTCTTACTTTTAGTTTCATGCAATGACAGAATAGGTCCAAAGTTCATGTTTGATCACCTTGGGAAGATATTCATATTCTACGTATTTCTGCTTATTTATTTTCAGCTCTATTGTATTTGAAACACTTCAAATGGTTACTTAATAGCACTGTGATAGAAATTTCAGGACTGGCAAATAATTATCTAAAGTCTAGGTAACTTTAAGCATTACATCCATGTTATAATCTATACATGTACTAAACTTAAAATAAAGTAAAACTTTTAACTGAACCAATTGTATCACAAATATCTATACGACAAAGTTCGTTAGCGTTGAATCATTGGTTCGTAATATTCAAGGAACCCGCATCCTTTCTAAAAGCATGAGATTTGTTGAAGCATGAACTCATAAATCTAAGAGCGTTTCCAGGTAATTAGCTCAAGTTAACTAGCGCTGGAGTTACGATCTTGCTAAATGTCTTTCCAGGAAGTAACTGAGATTTCATGGACGTAAGACATAAAAATAAAATGTGGAATGCCATTTGTGAGATGAATTAAAGATATTAGCACAACACAAAGGATATAAAGGTTGTTTGAAGATAAAAGAAAGGAGAAAGGCTGATTAGATAGATAAATAAAGAGCATGCTCTCAATTAAAATTTTTATGAGCTAGTGCATTGTGCAACATTAATTGTTGGAAAAAATACATTTAGTTTGTGCTGTTATCACACCATTCAACATCTTAATAAGTGGAAAGACTTTGGTTCCATCATACTTTTCTGGTGGAACTCAAGGCGGTTAAAGTCAATAAAAACTTCTTTCAGTGGAATCACTTCCTTAAACAACCTTCGTTTGCCTTTATACCTATTGGACTTTTGCAGTGTTTAACGCCCTTTCTTGCTACATATACGTTATCGAACACTCGGTATACTGATGATACATGACTCAAAATATTCATTGGAAAAGGAAAGGTTCCAAGCCTATGTGTCCCCTTATTTATTGGTTGTGAAGTCCGAGTAAAAACAAGAAGTAACTTCAGAGAAGACGGTCTTCACAGGATTTGAATTGCGGGCCTTTATCAAGTTCAGTCAAACCTGCCCACAAACTCTGCAAACTCTGTAGGCACATGATTGCAAGATTTCCTCTATTGTCGCAGTCTGTTTTCTCAGGTAGAATACAAAGTGACAGAATACTATATGATCTCCAAGTGCGCAATACTGGGTGAATTAATGGGTTTGCCAATTAGTTCTGGCGTTTCTTTTAAGTGAAATCTTTGTAAGCAAAATAAAATATTTTGAGAGTATGTTTTATGTTATTCGATGGAGAACCATTTGCTTTACAACTTAGTATGTTTATATACTGTTTATCCTTTTCAGGTCAATAACGTAATGTCAAGTCTACAACAAAATAAGCCCTAGAGCAGCTTTGGCATCGATTAAGGCGAAAAGCAGATGTTGCAATTGCTCTTTGTTGTCGACATGACACTCCGCGTGATACTTCGATCACCTGTGTCGGTCCGGATGTTAATAATTAATCAGCTCTGTCAAAGTATATAGGATGAGAAAAATGTTTAACCACAATGAAATAAATCTTAAATTATATAATATGCCGTGATCAGTAAATGTTCGGAGAGTTCAGTAAAATTCTAGCAACCGGATTAATGAAGAGAAGATTTTCATATTTTGTTATGCACCAAGACCAACAACGCTTATACAGTTTGAATTTTTTGGAAATTTTTATTATCTTCAGACTGTGGTTTTGAAAATTACACAAATTTTCTAGCTTTTTTAGGTACCATTAGTAATAACACAATTCAGTTGCAGGCACTTACTAAGGCAGACTTCTTGTTTGCTTTTTTATATCTGAAACTGGCATCTAAATACCATTTAAAGTAAATAATCTACGTCCTTGATAACTTTACTTCCTAATGGCCAAAATTTCAACGACTTCATAAATTGTGGTAGATTTAACACCCGTTCTTACCAAACAATGCACCACAGACGATAAGCATTCCAGATGATTAAATGCAGTGATAACTAGAAAATTAAATTTTGCAAGCAAGGTTCCAGTCCAAAATTTAAAGTACGCCCCTCCATGGTATTTGTCAGTTAGGATGACTA
>CM060950.1:185360159-185415159 GCA_030765055.1 Mantis religiosa
TTGTTGATTGACCACCAGTTGAATATCTGGGGTTTGAAGTCCGCAACACCATGTTCGGGATCAAACATGGACGCCTTGCGGGTCGGGAATCACAGCTCCACTCAGGACCATAGTAGGAATATTATGTATTACTCATCACATTTTAAGGCACAGTTATTTAAAAGCTAGAAAATATGTTTGCCTGTGTCAATCATATACCGGGAAACTCTGAGGAAGTTCAGTCAATTAACTTTTATTCGAACTCAGAAATATTGCTTCTTTAATATAGTACGCGTAAGCAAAGTGATTCAGCAAATTACGTTGCATTATTACAGATTTTTCTGGACTTCTGTTTTGAACATACAAATTAAGCTAATGCATTCTCAAAAAGAAAAAAAAGAAAAAGCATGAAGGAATGCATTGTTCGAATCTCGGTCAGGGTGAGTTACCTGATAAGGGTTTTTCCGGTTTTCCCTTATCCTGAAGGACGAATATCGGGTAACTCTAAGCTCCATGGACCCTGGGCTCATTTGAGCATCATTTCACCCATTTCATTCATCGTCTGATATGAATTAACGTTGGAGCACGTAAATGACAACAACAAATGCGTAGTTTTATTTACTGAATGGGAATTTGTTAACTTAGTGTGTGTCTAATACATGGTATGATGGAAATAACCTGGCCTTTCCTTGTGATTTTATGTAGTGGATATAGTAACATGGACTTCTGTTTCATTTCGTGAAATTTGCTAGGAGGTCATTATGCCCACGTTGTTTGCCAGAGCTCGCCTCGGTAGCGGGTGGTAGCGTGTCTGCCTGATATTCAGGAGGTTCGAGTTCAAATCTCAATCAGGGTGAGTTATCTCATTAAGGTTTTCTTTCTCCCGGGATTTTCCCTTATCCTGAAAGATGAATTTCGTATAACTCTAAGGTCTATGGACCTTGGGCTCATCTAAGCATAATTTCACCCATTTCATTCATCGTCCGTTATTACCTACATTGAAGGACATTAATTAAAATAAATTTCCAGAGGCTGTTTAATCCTCTGAATGCACATTTATTCATATATTCAGCGTCTATGGCTTCCTTTGATAAGCAGTGGCATATTCTGATATATTCTGATGCCCGAGTATTTAGGTTGGAGCTATTGTCTCCTTGATTAAATAGTAATGCAGGTAATTTATTAATTTCTTGGATTAATTTATTTACTGAAATGATGTCTTGTAGAACTGGTAAACTCGCATTAGAGTCTGTTTATTATTAGGTAAGCTTCCTTGTTATTTGTCTTGAACATGTGCAGTAGTGCTTTCTTAACTCAGAACTAAATGTCCAGGGAAAGACGGCAAGTGTACAACATTCTATGATCAGTGTAAACTACAGCAAATCCACAGCTGTTTTCAGTCTGCACTCCATCGGTGTATATGTGGATATGATTTGGGTAATACGTCATTGTTCAACAGCAGCAATTTGGATACAAGGTTATTAGCCTAGCGTTTAACTAGATAGGACATTACTATGTTGATTTCAGGAAGCATATGCTCCAGGGAGGAACATCTCTGCTTTGGTTAAGTGTGTAAACGCAGGTAAACGTTACACATAGGCATTTCTTGCAAGTATTACTTCAGATCTTTTAAAATTAATATACTCCAATGTGTTAAGTCGTATTGGTATATATATGTATATAATATATATGTATATATATGTATAATAAAGTTGTCCGAATTATATTGTTAAATTCTCCCAAATATTTCACCTCACCTACGAGAAACTCAAATGTTCTCTTGAAAATGTATAATTATGCCACCTTAAAAAATGTATACATTTTTTAATTTCGTCCAGTTTTTGTGAAGTATCCATTACTCGCGACATAAAGGAGTGTTTAATATCCGCTCAAATATAACGTGGAAGTTAGTGTCATCCTATGAATCACTAAATTTAGAAGCACTATTCCGTCCAAGAAATACAAACGGCGTATGGGAGAGATAACTATTGACACAGAGGCATTATTATTCCTGCCATTTATTTTGTATGCAAACAAGACACACTCATCACGGTAAATAAATATCCAAGCTTATTTGCTTAGTCGTTACTAAACTGTGACATTTTTGGCTAACATGAAAAATAGTAAATTATACATTGAGGGAGGGAAACCTTGATTTTTTATGGGGTGTCATTGGAGTTCAAAGGAGTTTTCCTGAGTGTTACAAATGCGCCGATTGTGTATCGTTTTTGTCTATGACAGGAGAGAAATGCTCATATTTTATTTATTGAATTTCATTGCAGCTATTGAACTGAGGTGCTTTAAAATATCCCTAAGATCTTAAGGGGGTTTCGACTGGTAGAAAGGATACATACATTAAAGTTATTCAAATGGTTGGCTTTGCTTATGTTATGCATTTAAATAAAACCTGAATAATTTAAAATGGTTAAAACGATGTGCTACTAGTAAGGCCGTTAGTGGTTTTCTGCCCCCCCCAAAAAAAAAATCCAGAATATTATAGAAAGGAACGCACAGCCGCTATAAGATATAGTTTTTACTGGTGAATGCCCAAATTATTTTTGTTTTATTTCATAACAATGAAGGAATACAAAGTCTTTCAAAGCAGATGACGACCTGTATTTGTAGATTTAGGTAACTGATGTATTATTCATTAAGACTAAATCACATGTACTAGTAGAGTTACTGGTATTTTGATAATGAGTTAATACTTTTGTAGAAAGCACTGATTTGTTCCTCAATATTTCATGCAAAACTAACGACATGCTTCATTATAAGTTAGCATTCTTCTCCCAGTTTTGGTACACTTAAAAGTGAAATATACGGGTCGGTAAGTTCAAGTTGAATTCCTTAAATTTGCAATGCATTATAACTTTGTAAAACTAGGATTGAGTGCATATATCCTTCTGTATGCCACTTTGAAAATTAGCCCATTCAATATCGCTGATGCGCGCAAGCTCTCTTTTTGCTGCATGGGCTGTCATTAAGAAAACAACTGATCAAGTGCAAGAAATTAATAAGCAATATTAGAATGTACTTAGGATTAGAATTACTACGGAGCGGAGTAGACACTGCGACCAGTACCTATGCCCCTAAGTGTGGCCTCCCCATTAGGAAGGATGAGGTGAGAGGAGACAGAGGGCCGCCGTCCCAAGGAGCCACTGTAGTGCAGAGCACAGGGCCCCTTCATTTTACTTAGATAGAAAGTCCCCCGGCAGGCCAGGACAATGGACATTCCCCCTACTGTGATTCGCAAACAGTCCCAGCAGTTGGTTCGGAGACCGGCAACCGACCTACTGGAGGAGGAAGCGAGCATATTACCCCGCCATACACCACAGAGACTCTCGCCAACACTTCTGTCCTGAAACAGACCACCAGATAAAAGAGGATGTGAAACGATAATGAAGATGAAATGAATGGAAAGGCAATTCGGGAGATGTAATTAACTTACCCAGCATTCGCCTGACGACCCTGGAAGAAAACCGAAAAAAACCATGGGTAAGGAATCGAACCCGGGCCTCCCGAATGGGCCACAGACGAAACCGCTTGAGCCAGCCGGCTCGGTTACATTATACTTACTTAGTAGACAAATGAGAAAACAAATTTTTAGGGTGAAATGTCGCGCTCTCTCTTTCAAAGATTAAGCATGTTGCTATTCGTATGCTTAAGAGGATCATAAATGAACAGGGCCGTGTCCTAAATCAAAAGAAGAAGACGAAGAAGGAGGAGGAGGAGAAGAAGAAGCTGTTCAATAAATTGCAGCTACCGGACTACCATTGCTACATTTGGGCACTGTAAAGCATTAACTGTGTTAAGCAATCGCTTTTAATAAATCAAATTGAAGTTTCCAGTTTTATGGACGTGTGACATGCTCTTAAGTGACATTAACTCGCTATCATCTTATTATCCCTTCTCTATATTTCTTTAATTCTCTCTCTTTCCGCGTGTCTGCCACTCTCTCCAATCCACATAATACCTTTGAGGTAATCTTAAATTGCCAATTTTCTAATTTACCTTGATTTATAATGAGTTAACTCTGGTGTTTGCTTTTAGGTGAAGGTTTTCCGAGCAGAATAAAATGTTGTGGCGGTGTGTTTTGTTATTCGATAGAGAATTGTGTCCTGTATAAAATAAAGTATTTGGGTATTTTATGCTGATACACAATTTGTTCTTATCAGGTAATAAACATGGAGCATTAAGTCGACAACAAAGAGCGTTTTCAACATTTGCTTTTTGCATGTAACCAGGGTACCAAAGTCCGTGAGTTGCTTGGCTAGCTTCATCTGGGACCTGGTCGCTCTTCGTGTCATTCCTGATTCCCCCTTCCCTTGAGCAACGACCAGCAAAAACGACCATGGCGACCTAGTAGCGGTGCTCTACTTCAAGTATCTGGAGATTCCACTCTGTTTGTAGGCCTATTCCTACTGGAACTAAATTAAAATAGTCTTAAAGTATGAAATAAAGTAAACAAGAAATAATATATTACATCTTCAGTTTATTTACGTACCCTACTAACAAACAGATACACTATCCTCTTGAAATTCCACTCCACCAAATCCATTAAATTGAAATTCTGATTCCCTTTTAGCTCCATCTTACATTATGAAATCGTAAGAACATTATTCTGCTTCGTTTACAAACAAGAAAGAAATAAATCCTGTAAAATATCGTTGCAGTGCTTGATATCAATTCCATACTGGTCGAACTGTTTATGAAACAATTGGCTGCCTTTTCTGGCAAACTGATCAGCTGTAAAAGGATTTTTTCTCACGAGATTGCACACGTTTATCTAGATATTTAACGTTTCTTTTCTATTTTAGTGAATATTATTTCTTCTAAGAAGAATTTAACAAAATATGCAAAATGTTACTCAATTCTATCAAGGCGAAGAATAAATTATTTGGACTTGCAGCTGCTGACTTCTTAATTATACCTACAAGAAGGCAGAATATGTATCTCTATTAATATTGTTGTATGTCAAAATGCACAGTAATCAATTTGAATAGCTGTCTTCATGGGTATAACATTCATGTAAACGGAGCCAAGGGGTGTTCACATGTGGGAGGTTGAATAACTTGATTCAAGCTTCGGTACACTTCATTTATTTCTTTAGGGCTATACCAGGCTTCGACTAATCACCAATCCTAGATAAGCTGGATCCAAAGTTTACTTCCTCCTCGATTAAGAAGAAAGATATACTCGTATATCGTTGACATGTTATATGAGAGTTAGTGTTACAATTCTGAATTTAGTTTAAAAATGTATTATCTGCTCTTTCTAAAAGGTTTGTTACATGGTTTGATGTACTGGCTGACTGACCCAAAGTGACGAACCGGAAGCTACTCTCACCGAAATCATGCTCATGATTCCTTTCTTTTTAGCATGTTGCTCTGTGCAAGACATTTCATTTGCATTTGGATCCGAATTGGATTGGAATACGGTAAGGAGGGCACTCAGCACGGAACTACAGTCTTGGTCTATTGTACCTAAGCCCCAAGTGGAGCACCCCTGGGAGGAAGGATTAGGTGACAGAAAACAGAGGGCGGCCCTCCCAAGGAGTCACTGCAGTGCAGAGGTCAAGGACCCTACAATTGACCAGTAGGAAACCTCCCGGCAGGCCAGTACAGCCAGCAACCCACCCACCGTGGTCCGGAAATGGCCAAACAGGTCATCCCGGAGACCGCCCAACCGAGGGAGGAAGTGAGGGAGAAAGTGTTTACCAGGAGCATATCATCCTGCCATGCAGCGCCGTCATTTCTACCCTGAAAGACACCACCAGATGAGAGATGATATGAAATGATAATGGAGATGAAATGGAGAGGCAGGAAATTCGGGGGATGTAATTAACTTGGCGACCCGGAAAACCCCCGAAGAAAACCCATGAGTCAAATAGGCCAGCCACGGGAATCCAGTCCAAACCTGCAGAACGCGGGCCAAAGATGAAATCGTCTGAGCCATCGTGCTCGGTTTTGCATTTGTTAAAATGTTGCATTTGTTACTAATGCCTATTTTGTGCCATGTAAAATTGACAAATTGTGCTATTTTTGGAAGTCTAAATATACTGACATGAATGCGTCAGGGTGAAAGTAGTTCTTTGAACTTAGCTTTTTCGTCTCCAAACACCCAGGCCCTTTAGGCGCTCAGATTTATTGAGAAGCAAGAAGGAAGCATGAAAGGTAAAAAGGTTGAAAATGGTTGCTTTCTCCACCACTTAAGTATGATAAATAAACTATTGGAATTCCAGTAAAATTTTGAACTCCCTGAAGGCCAAATACATTTGTATATGTATTTTCTGTATGTGAGCAACATAACTCAAAAATAGAAGCTCGATACCAAACTCAGTATTTAAATCCAGTGTCTCTGAGAGTTTCAAGACGAAGATTTTTTTTTTTAAATCCTCTCATACACGAATCCTCTTTAAGGGACAAATAATACTTCTTATTTTTTATTTTTGCAAAATGGGCACTGATAATTTTGATTAAAATATATATTAAAACAACGTATATATCAAATATATTGAAGTATGTTAAATATGTTTGGGATAATGTTAGGATACTAATTTTGTAAATAGTTCTTTTAATTCTTTTAGAATTTATATGACTAGGAAAGAAAGAGTCAAAGACACTCATCACAAGAAAAATATGGACCTCATTAAAATGCAATTTTGTTTCCACTAATTCGTTTCGTAGCTTTAGCTCTTTCAAAATATTTCATGCTCTAAGAGGGATTTACATTATCCTAAGTGCAAGTATGTCAATTGCCTGCACAAGTTTGAATGCTTTCAAATTTTGTTTGGTATCCCAAGAGCTCATTACTGCAAATTATAATATAGACATACGAGAGGTATATTTCTGAGCCTATGTTACTTTTACCTAAGTTTCCATTAATTTATCTACATTTATGAATTTTGTGACATGAAAGGCAGAATCACTTTTCACTTTCCCTGCTGTGTACTCTGTACTCTTTGTACTATGTACAAACTCATAGCGTATTAAAGATATAACTAATTTAAATATGGGCTACATAGTATATATATATATATATATATATATATATATATATATATATATATATCAACTATTAGATCAATCGATAGGAGTTTACAGTTAACATGAATTTGAAATCTCGTTGTGTCCTTTACCGGGAAGCATGAGAGTCAGTTGGAGAATTTAGTATCGTGCTGGCATGATGCCATGGTAGTTCAGTGGTCAGAGCAAACGGAAGGAGCAACCTTGGTTCAAATCCCAACTATGCTACTGAAATTTTAATTCCAATTCTACCTTTCCATTTACATACATTTGCTTTTTGCATGTTTCCTTACAGCTACAATAGAAAATATGGAGTACAGTAGGCTTAAGCAATAGATCATATCTTTTAAAGTCTGGCCGCTCTGTGATGACTTTAAGACTCCATTGTATTTCTAAGCACTGGGCATAAAAACTAACAACATCGTAATTGTTTGAAAATTTAAACAAGTAACAAGGAATAAGTCGATGACTAATATCTCTATAATAAATACATTCGAATAAATTGTGTACTTTAAGGAGATCTATAGCTTTTGTGCAGTAAGATTTTGTCTATCTGTTACGATTTACCAATTATACAAAAGTCTTCATAATGAAGAATATTTCAGAGATTATTTCCAGAAATGTTAACGAACACATTTCATTTGTGGTAAAAATATTGTAAACATAGTGTTTTAATGATGACAACGAAAGTTTTCGAAAACTTTTCCAAGTAAACGGTAATTTGTAATGGGATAGTTTCTTGAAAACCTTCGTGACGCACTCCTGGAAGAAACTGAACTATAAATACCCTTTTCAGTATTGGATAGTCATTTTGTTTTTGAGTTAAGCTGTTCACAATGCTTTTTTTTTAAATTCAGGGGCCTTAAAACTATATCTCCTAGAAATACCGGTATAGAAGTTTTGGTTGGCGTGCAATGGTTTTCCTACTTACTATACGTAATAGAAAAATTAAATATAACCTCACGCAACTGAAGATCAATACTAAAATAATGATGCATGTTAGGGTTTAGAACCACGGCAAATAATTGAATACCAGTGTTGCGTGTAATAACTGACATCAATATTCGTAAGTAACCTTATAGCCCGGGAATTTTCCAAATTTTACATATGCAAATCGTTTAAATATATAAAAGAGTTAATATTATGTAAATGTTAATGCATTAAATATGTACGTGACTCCTAAATAACACCATTTAATATTCGATATACACATGGCCTAAAATGATGAAGATTTTATTAATGTTTGTAATTCACGTTCATTAGCGTTATTTGCTTTTAGAATGGAGCACTGGGTCGTGCGTAAATAAAAGTTCAAATTCAAGATGACCAATCACCTTGTTAAATGGACCATTAACATGAGTAGCCCATATTCATAATCCAGCAATCTATTTACCATTTTAGAGGAGGAAAGTAATAAAAACCAAATATGTTTTGGCAATATATTTTATGCGATAGAGAATTGCGTACTCTTCAGAAATGTGTGTTTAGTTCCTGTATGCTTATGTACTGTTTGTTCTTCTCAAGTCAATAAAGCAGAGTGTCAAGTCGACAACAAAGAGCATTATCGCTACCTTCTGCGTTTTGCGTTTAATCGAGATGGCAGAGCGACAGAAACCGCCAGACAGATATTTTGTAGAGTACATAATTTTGTGTCAGGTAACTTAAACTCATTGCAGAAGCATTTTATTATTCATGCAGAACTTTCAATTAAAAGAAGAAAAGAACAGGACTTGGGCCAACCCATTAGGCGCCCGAAGGCTTAACTGGAAGGGAAGCAAAAGAAATACAGAACCAGAAGAACCTGATCGTAATAGCGAAACAATGATGATGACATGCATACTGTAACATTAATAGCTCTTTCAGGAACATAAGCACATACGGCTCTCGCTGCGAATCCGTGTAATTAAGGATGAGAAATAAAACGCTAGTAGGATGTGCCAAGAGCGACCTAATTTGGAAGAAACATTATGGGCAAGGTGAGAGAGAGGCGTAAGACCTGAGGGCACATTCCTAGCCATCAACACCTACTGCCTCACCTTGAGGAAACGGCATCTTCCAGATGGTGCTCTGTAGTTGATAATCACTTCGCAAATTAGAAGCTTTTTGAGAACAAAAGCGAGGTGATGAGATCATAGAGAGTGCCTTCATGCGTCTTCACTTGTTAGTTCTAGTACCTCTTTACAATGAGCAACATTTATCAGAATAGAGTTTTAACATAAACACATATTACGAAGAATCTGAGGTTATAATACTGTGAATATAAAATAATGGCCAATTGAGTTGCGACAGATAGAGAAATGAGAAGTGAAAATTAAAAGAATTAAAAAATGTATATAATAAAATGCACATGCAACTTTCGAAAACGTGTCTCTTAATTTTCCAGCAGTACCTCTTTATTTACCCTTCCTTCATGCCACCATTTCCATGAACCTTCACAACCTCTGTATAGCAGAGCGGCATAGGTGGGTATTTGCTGTTTACCGCCACAGTGAACTTTAATGACAGCAGAAGACTGAATGATAAATACATTAAATGTTGTATGCATGTGAGTACGCTATTCGTTAGGTGTGCATGACCCTTCAGTGCATCTGGATGAGTGAATGAAATAAACTATCAGAATAATACAATAAATCCAAAAGATGTCATAAGACCTTCTCTACTCACCACAAACTATTCTTACAAAGGCCAGTTGTGGGTAACATACGGGAAGAGAGGGAGGAGTTAATCAGAGGTTTTTGGGTAGAAATATGGAATAGAGTGGAAGATATAGAGAAGCAAGAATTATTTCATAGTCTTAGTGATAAGAAAATTTAAGTGTTTTATACTCAACTAAAGATAGATTGGGCAGAGAGAAATGCGTGGATGCATGCAATAGGTTAGGAAGAGAAGGTTAGACTTGGGCTAGATTAAGTGTGCATAGGTTAAGAGGAGATAGCATGGGAGTGAACTTGGATAGATGCCCTTTCTGTAGAGGAGCAGACAGTGGTTTACATTATATAGCAGAACGTGAAGAAACAAAACTGTGGAGAAAACAGTTTTTACTAAAAGAAATGGGAGTATATTGATATGGAAGTTCTAAAAATTAGGGTAATGAAGCTGAAAAGGAAGAGAATATAAAAATGCTACGGGAACTCATGGGAAGAGCAAGGGAAAATGATATAGAAAAATAAAGGAAAGTAATATGAATTAAGTTAAATTCCACCATCCACAAATAACCATGGCGTAGGTATTAATATCTATGGCGGACTAACGGATAAAATAGCAACTCAAATAATGTGTAAGTAAATAAAATTGTAGCATTTTTGTACAAATGTTCTGGAAATAAGTACATAAAAATACATACAAATACAAAGGTCAGTTATGGGAGACACGAGTTCGATTCCCGTGGCCGGCCTACCTTACCCATGGCTTTTTTCGGGGGTTTCCCGGGTCACTAGGCGAATGCTGGGTAGGTTAATTACATCCCTCGAATTTCCTGTCCCTCCATTTCATCTCCATTATCATTTCATATCATCTCTCATCTGGTGGTATCTTTCAGGGTAGAAGTGTTAGCGAGAGTCCCGGCGGTGCATGGCAGGATGATGTGCTCTGACAACAAATTTCTCCTCCCGTAGGCCGGTTGCCGGTCTCCGAACCGACTGCTGGGACCATTTCCGAACCACAGCACGGGGGAATGACCGTTGTCCTGGCCTGCCGAAGAAAGTTTCTCTCTAAGTAAAATGTAAGGACCCTGCCCTCTGCAATATAGTTGTTCCTTGGGACGGCCACCCTCTGTCCCCTCTCGCCTCATCCTTCCCCCCAGGTATGCCCCATTTGGGGGCATAAGGTACAATAGGCCAAGACTGGTCCCAGTGCCGAATCCCCTTCGAAAACGAAAGACCAATTATTCTATCTAGTTCATGTTAATCCACAGAAACGTTTTTGGAAGCAGTGTTACCTTGGGATACAATGGAAATAGGAGAGTACACTATGCCTAAGCGAAAACATCTTATGAGATTGTCGCTGAGTGATGGTTTTCAAAGTCCATTCTCTTTCGGTGCTACTTAGAGACCTACAAGTTCGAGCTTGATACAACGTAGATCGTCAGCAGTGAAGATCGGTTGTGTGGATTTATGACTTTTCCCGATGAATGAGGAAGCAAGTAGACAACAAGCGTTGGATGACTTTGATTACTCTGGCTATAAGTGGCGTTCGGTGACAGTCTGCACTGAAGTAGTTAAAGCGGCCTATATTTTCCTATATAAACATGCATGTTGAATCTTCAGCTTCGTGCACCACAGGCAGAAGCACAGAAACGAATAGAATGAAATTAAAATTTGTGATTATATTGCTATCGGCAGTAAATAAAGACGGATATTAACAATGACTCAATTTAGCTTAGAGAAGTAAGAGAAAAAATGCAACAGTTGACACAGCATGTACCGACTCATTGCTTTTAATATAAAACTGGATGACTTAAAACAGAGTGCTCAACGCTCAATTCTAGCAACATGAACATTGCCAGCCTAATTCTCACGCAATAAAGCATCCGTAAACTATAAGATGAAGTAGACCTTGGGGGTGATTTGGTTGAGATATTCACTCCGGATAGGCCACCATTTAGTAAGTTTGGCAGACCATATCTCAAATGAAACACTCGTAACTGGGGCTGAACAAGGGGAGGGAGAGATCATGGCGCAAGTTTTGCCATTACAACTTTTTGGGGAAGAACTCATAATTTGGGGACAAATAATGTTAAAGTATATTAATGTAATATAAGCACATTTATTACAATTTTTTGGCTGAGTGCTCTAAAATTTTGTTTGTGTCTTTGTGCTTGCTAATCCCAATGTGCGCCATGAAAAGTAATTTTAAGTACAGTTCACGTTTTAGCATAGATATAATGTGGTGTATCAAATGATAATTTTGGAGATAAGTAACTGCAACAATATTAAAGTGATGCAGGATTGAAATCCTCTCTGTCGATATTATGAATATATAGAAAATTCCATCAACATCCGCATCGATCCCAGGCTTAGCTCGTAGAACTATGAAATGCAATTCTCAGAATGTTAGTGGATATTTCAAGAAACAACATAGATTTAAAGTTCTTAATTTAAGTTTCATTCATTTTAAACTTGATCTGAAATATTTAAAACATGCCGATCACCTCAATAATAATACTTAACTTGCTATAAAACAAATACATCATACGTTGTAGAGTACAAAAGGAGTTTAAGAAAAAGAACGTTACTAGGTCTGTCCTTGTTGCTATCCAGACGCGCAGTGCTCAAGTGACGCCAAGCAAACAATGGATCAGCACTTTCGTTAGGCATCACTGCTTTCAAATCAATACCCATTTTATTTATTCGTTTAACTTCTTTCTTATTTGAACTGTTTATTATTATTATTATTATTATTATTATTATTATTATTATTATTATTATTATTATTATTATTATTATTATTATTATTATTATTATTATTATTATTATTATTATTATTATTATTATTATTATTATTATTATTATTATTATTATTATTATTATTATTATTATTATTATTATTATTATTATTATTATTATTATTATTATTATTATTATTATTATTATTATTATTATTATTATTATTATTATTATTATTATTATTATTATTATTATTATTATTATTATTATTATTATTATTATTATTATTATTATTATTATTATTATTATTATTATTATTATTATTATTATTATTATTATGATTATTATTATTATGATTATTATTATGATTATTATTATTATGATTATTATTATTATGATTATTATTATGATTATTATTATGATTATTATTATGATTATTATTATGATTATTATTATTATTATTATTATTATTATTATTATTATTATTATTATTATTATTATTATTATTATTATTATTATTATTATTATTATTATTATTATTATTATTATTATTATTATTATTATTATTATTATTATTATTATTATTATTATTATTATTATTATTATTATTATTATTATTATTATTATTATTATTATTATTATTATTATTATTATTATTATTATTATTATTATTATTATTATTATTATTATTATTATTATCATTATTATTATCATTATTATTATTATCATTATTATTATTATTATCATCATCATTATTATCATTATCATCATTATCATTATCATTATTATTATTATTATCATTATTATTATTATCGTCATCATCATCATTATTATTATTATTATTGTTATTATTTATATTTCTTATTCTATTGTTAATTACAATGCGAAAATGCACCTTTTAATCTCTTTCTGCAAATTTATTTTTTATTGAATGTATCGTTATACTGATTCTGTAAAGTAAAATCTCTTACAATACCAAATTAATTTCAGTATCAAAAGGTAGGTACGTAAATGTTCCGAAGGTATAGCATTATTAAATCGAGTTATGCCAGTGGTATGGATTGCGATTCTCGTGCTGAGTGCGCAATTCGATTCCTGAATTTACGTGGAGAACTTCCTAAGCGCAAAGTACTTCGGTGTTAATGGTACTGTATGCCCACGACAAGAAGACTAGAGGTGAATGCAGGGCAGAGGAGCTTTAACTGTTTATCTGCTCCGGTAGTAGATCTGATTACTAGGAAATGAGTGTATGAGAGTGCACATGAGTCACCCATGCTGCCAGATCTAATGTTTGTTGCAGTAAATGCAGTGATAGGTAATATGTACGGGTGAGTTTTGTGACAACACTTGTGTATTTTAAACGAACCTTACATCATACTCGGAAGGGAAGAATATACACCGTGCAGACAACAGAAGTGGTTACGTTTCGCATTCCTTTAACTTGCCTTCTTGTCCTGGGCAAAGAGTAGAGGCTGTGGCTCTCTCATTCCACCGCAATCATTATCATACCATCAGAAGTATGGGCTTTCTTCAGAGTGCTTTTACTCCAGAAATTCCTCCAGTCACCTCTAGATAGAAAGAAATTGAAATTTTTATTTATGAACTCTGTTTAAATAACTTTCAGAGTGCCGTTGCACATTGGCATGATAGAGCACTTAATTTTACTCAGAAGCCTCCTTATGAGGCTGGAGGTTCTTTCAAAGTACTATAATTCTACGTCATGGGACTAGCGCTGTATTTCCTTCCCAAGCGAAGCCATCCTAAGGATTTCTACACCCGAAATATCCATTGTTCTCCACCGTTAGTAGAAAGTAGTTCACCGAAAGCCATATAACAAGTAGAAGCAATGAAAAAGATATGCTGTGTTTTGACAGATAAAATAAGATATATTAGAATGCATCACCCACAAACTTTGTTATTTTTAAGCTTTTGCTTTAAATGTTGCGATTTAATTACTTTCAATTGCCCAATAGTTTTTTGTTTTGCTTTGCTTTTTTGTGCAACGGTATCACAGTCACCTGTTTTCCTGAACATGCCTATTTCTCCAGGATCGATAATGACTTACTCTAGCATTTTCAAATTCCATATAGTACACCTGGACATTTGACCTGCTTAGCTGGTTTTGATAACGTCAGATTAAATAACGTCTCTCACGATTTACCTCCGATAGTTCATTTCTTCTGTTATTTACTCCCGGGACATTTTCTCGGTAACTTTCATGTGTTCGGTATGAGTCAGGTCTACGGTGAGCCCTCGGGCTCGCCCTTTTCCCGTCTGAAAATCGGGTACTCTGGTTCCATATGTAATAGTTACCAGACTCACGGTTGGATTTGAAATGCCGTGAGAAGTTACAGGACTTCTCCCATCGTCCGCGGCTTAGCAACGATAAGGTGGTTCTTTATTTCGCTTAGGAAGTGGTATGTCATCAAGGATATAAGTTCATCTTCATTTATGGGCGGTTCCAAAAGTTGACCTTTTTTGCGCGAGTTTTAGGATATATTCCACCATTCCTTCGCCTGATCTCGGTTGATAACGACCATTGCTTATCTCTATCCTCACGTTATATTGGGTCGACACATTCCAGTATTTCTCAAAACATGCTTGCTGAAATTGCATGTACGTTGCATGATATCCAAGAGTTAATCTATACCATCTAAGAGATCGGTCTTTTAATCCCCTTTTTACTATTATCATGCGGTAAACTTCTGGAATTCGCTTTATCAAAAAATAAGACTCTAAATCTAGGATGTACCTCTTTGCATTGTCAATGAAGTCGTCAAAGGTCGGTACCGGGATCTCATTTAATAATTGTGTTGGTATTGTCATTTGTGAATGCATGAATCTTTACTTATGCTATCACTAACACCATTGTTGTTATTTGGTGGAATCGATCTGCCATTGCACTACTGTTAGAAACTTCTGCGGAGACAGCAGGACTTGCGCTTTGGTTACTAGTTTCAGTTTCAATGCGGCTTGTTGCCTCTTACATTTCTGCCATATCCCTAGAAGTTTCCTGTTGATTCCCGACAAGCTGCGTGAGAGATTGTTTCAGTACTTCGGTTTCTTTGTTTGATTTTTATTATGATTTTCAACCACAATCTTAATCACAACAAACTCAGAATTTACACTATTTTGTATTTCTTTCTGCTTTAATTCAATCTTCATGCAGTTATTTTAGAAATCATTGCATATTCTACCATGAACAGCCTCATTGTTACAATTTATATTTTCAATCTGCTTCTTTACGTTTTCTATTTTCATATGTGTCTCTTGCAGTTCTGCCGCAACTAAAAATTCCTCACTCGTATAGTTCTGCCCTAATCTAATTTCATTTAACATTTTATTTTGTTTTTCTATCTGAGCTCTAACCTCATTCATAATCTTATTTTCCAATTCCTTCTGCTGTTCTGCGAGCTTTACCAGTTTCCTCCCTTTATTATTTAATCCTGTGTTTGCAATTTTGACAATATCTGCTGTAAAATACTTTTACGTTACTGTCCTGATTAAATTTACTTTCTGCTTCTCTATTAGACTTTTAAATTACTTCCACCCCTAACATTCCTACATACATCTCAGAATCTTGTAATTGCTGCTTCATTTTGCTATTAATTATAAACTGATTTACTACTTTTGACTTCAAAGGATCATATACTCCTTACAATTAAGATTTTTTTTTAGCTTTAAATGCACTGTTTTATTTTATTTTCCTTTTCTTGTGCTAAATGTTCGTATTTGTTTCACTTATTTTACCACTTTGGTCCTGTAGTTGGGTAGATGGTGTCCTGGTGCTGTCCTGCTGTCTCGAGCCGTTTGCTGGATTCCGCTCTGGTGTCTTCCTGGACGACAGTTTCCCGGACAGTTCTGGTGCTTGTGCGTTCGGTTTTCCTCCGACGTACGGCAATATTCTGCGATGCTGTGGAAGACAGTTGAAATTCTAGGTGTAACGCGTGGGTTGCTCAGATGCTTGGTGTAGCACAGATGTTCTTGCAGTTGGTTGAAATTCGGACTCCGAAATTTGGTGCCAATTTGAGGGTGTACTCGTGGTTGAAAGGGGGTATAAGCGTGGAGTTGGTTTTATGGACTTTGTGGGGACGGGTTGTGGGTTCGTAGCTAGCTCTGAACATGGCACTTTGATCCTTGGAGTGGTACACAACAGACTGCTTCGTTGTCTTTCTTTTCTTTATTCATCACCGCTTACTCTTCTGGTCTGGTTTTCACACACATGCACGCACGCATTTCTTACACACATCCCTAAGTTTGAAGTTACCATCCTACACCACTGCGTCAATCGACGTTCGGAACAAGAGTGCCTCCAGGTAGAGCATTAACGTGCCTCCTGGTTTTCCAGTTGGCACCACCCCTTCCCTCTTGGAGGGTAAAGACAAACCCTTCCTTACCTGTCTTTGTTCGCCTAGCGGTACTTCTTCCTGTCTGCTCACTGAGTGTACTGTTACAGCAGGGATACGCCATAGCCTTTTGGAGGTATTGGCACCATTGCTCTTACTGTTCACCAACGCAGAGTAAGTCCCTGAAAATCCCTTACACAGTGGGACAAGGAGAATAAATGTGTATGACAGAGAACGCATGCTATACAAAGAGCAAAACCGTTAAAAAAGCTTGCGCCTTATTCACTCTGTTCATAAAAACCGAGAAGATTTATTCACAAAAGTAGAAGCTACCAGAGTGTTTTTGAATGGTCTGTAACTGAACTGACTTGGGGTGTAATAAACTACCGATGGAGGATGTAGGAACCGTTTCCAATTCCCCTGCGTCTCATGCCCCGTAGACTTTCTTTCCTGTGGTATACTGTAGCTGTTTAGTTTGAAACTGATATGGACATTTTGGTGCTGCTAGCATGCAGATTGAGCCTACACTATATAGCGATGGAAATAACAAGAATATTGGAAGAGCAGCACCCGCCTTCTCAATGCCTCAATTACTGCTATAAGACAATGAAAGGCAGTTAGCCTTCTTATTCTGGTCAAAGGTCATACAATTCTCCTGTGTGTTTAACTATCTCACTAATTTCCTGGATTATAAAGATTCCTACTTTCTATTGGAAACCTAGGCCTTTATGCTGAAATTTCTAGATGGTTCTCACAACTGCAGATGGTAATTATGCATTCATATTATCTAGGCGCTGCTGATTATCTAATAAATGAACATATGTTATATTTGCATCAAACTTGATTAAGATAGGATTAGCAAGAACTATGTCGATTTCCTTTGTTATGTCCGTCACAATCATTTCTGAATCATTGAATTTAGGTATGGAAAAACTTGATTTAAATAAATGAAAAAGAAATTTATTTTGAACGTGTGCCCCGTTAATTTTTTTCGGGCTTGACAATCCATGGAGGGTGATTAAACATTTACCTTAAACATTTACCTTCTTTGAAGCACAGGAATGTATTGTCCTTATTCTGGGAGCTTACACTTCATGTACTAGATACTAAATTAATATTTATCATTTGCTTCTTTTCTTTCCCTTTTATTGTGTTTCGTTCTTGCATTACAGTGTGTGCTACTTTTATAATTATTAATACATTTTGGTATATGATTCACATTGTGATTATAACAGGAAGGTGCATGTAATTTTACGCATTAGTTAATTTCTACGCATACATTGGTATCTGTAGGATTATTAATTTGTAAAATCAAATGGAGTTTTATTTTTTATTTCTGGTGTGTATCGGTCTTTACTTTCTCTGACACCTACACACACACACACACACACACACACACACACACACACACACACACACACACACACACACACACACACACACAGATATATATATATATATATAATCGCCCTTAAAATTTCGATTACAGGTCACGGGAAATACACGCTTTAAGGTTTCCTCAATCCACAGCACTGGGCATGTTTTTGTGTATAAATAGATTAAACTCAAAGATGAAATATTGGATGAATACAAAAGTTAGTATTTAAACATAACATTTACTGAGGTGCAAAGCGCATATTTTCAAAAATATGCGCCTACCACCCATATATGAAATAATTTCTATCATTATTTTTATTTGCACAAAAACTCTGAACTTTTATTTACATATCAAGTTTGAGGTTACGCTGTACACACACACACACACACACACACACACACACACACACACACACACACACACACACACACACACACACACACACATACACACAAACACACACACACACGAATATATCTTTTAAAATGCTTTTTATGAATTCAGGGAGTCTAAAAATTTGTATTCGCTTTAAAATATAGATATTATATTTTCGGTAGGAAACAATATTTTCCCAACCTACAGTGTTTACGGTATAGAAAGTGAACTTTCTCAAAACATTGGGAAATCAAAGTAACTGTTACAATTATTTAACATTCAGATGTACAGTGAACCTGTTAACACCACAAACAGGCTACCTCCAACAACAAAGGGTACAAGTACACTACATGAAAACAGACAAGGAAACGACAGAACATCAAAACCAGGAAAGTAAAGCTGGTAACACAAGGCGTCGTAAGTATATAATGGAGCTATGGTTCACACCTTGGCAAAAGTAGTTTTCACGAGGAAATCCATATGGTTATATTGGTGAAGAGGTGCAACAAGAAAACATGAAACATTTAGTTTAAACGACGTCGTGATGACTCACTTTATGCGTGGGTACACGAGAGGTGTTTGATCAACCCATGTAAGGGAGCGTTGCAAATTGCATGTTATCGGTGTCGATTTTCTGAATACATGCAATCTACTATAACTGTAGCTATTATTTTTTATTTTGAAATAAGGAAAAACCAGTACACGGGTTGCTTCACAATTACTGATAATCACTCAGCTCTCAGTTGTATGACAATTGAGAGCCCCAGTGCAAAAAGGGGACACATGTCATCAGCGTGTGTGTATGTGTATGTGTTTGTGTGTGCATGTTTTCAGAAAGAAGGAATTAAGAAAATATTATTTGTATATAAATGTGAACGACTGCTGTTCAAATATTTGGCACTTGCCACTTGAACCAGATGTCTATTTTTAAATAATATTAAATATTATTTAATATTGGTTAGTTATGCAATTTTATGAGGCTTTCAAATGAACAATTAAAAGAATGCCTTGGAATATTCTCCCACTTGTGTCATTTCTAAGCAAGTCTTGAATATACTGTCATGGAAGATATACTTGAAACAGAAGAACTAAAGCACTTCGCAATTGTTATTACTTGCATTGTAACTGTTTTATAGGTAAACGGGGATTACTCTATATATTATATAGAATACACTCACCTCATACCGAATCAAACTCTTCAATAATGCTTTCCAGCTCCATTGGACCTTCACTATCATCACCTCTCAGTGACTAATAATCATGTGAATGTATTGTGGACACAAATATTAGTTAACTTTCAAGATTCTCAGATTTTCTGTTTTAATATAACGTTCATTTCTATACTTAGAAAATTATCAATCCATAAGCTTCGTAAACCGTCCACGAGACTTTATACGTAGGCAAATATTAAGGAACCCTTTTTTAATTGGTTGTTTGGAATCAATTTTGGCAACGACAGCACCGATACATAAAACCTAGGAAAAGGAATGTTATGGGCTTGTTTTCTTCTGGGAATCCTCAGTTATGTAAATTAGCAAATATATAAGCTCTTGCCCGCCTCGGTATTGTAGATGGTAGCGTGTCTGTCTCAAGTTCAAGAGGTCCCGAGTTCGAATCTCGGGCAGGGTGAGTTACCTGGATAAGGTTTTTCCTGGGTTTTCCCTTATTCTGAAACACGAATGTCGGGTAGCTCTAAGCTCCATGTACCCCGGACTCATTTGAGCATCAGTTCACGAATTTTATTCAACGTTCGATATGACTTAGCTTTGGAGGACGTAAATTTCAATTAATGGGCACAGCCATCCTGTTAGGAGTTAATGGTTACAATAAAAGATGATATCGGCTGTCCTCCTGTACTATAGAAGTAAAATAATTAGAAAGGCACCATGTGCCCCTTTTGCACTGGACCTCTTATTTGAACATAACATGACGCTAAACACAAAATACTAAGTGAAGCTAAATACGGTTTTGATTATAAGAGCAGGACATTTCAGATTACTTTAGAAAATTCTGCCTACGCTTTGGGAATGAAATACCATCAGATAATTTATTAGCCTGTTATATATAAAAAGAAATCTATTTTAATAATACAATTCAGCAATAAAAGGCAAATAAATGCAGCGTACAAACCTTTTTACCCCCTTAGAGATAAAATACAACAAAAGTAGTGATATGCATGACACTATCCTGGCTCAAATTCTCCAGCATAATAAGTGATTGAGAAGAGTAATGCAGTGCGTGGCTATTAAGAAGTGTTCTTTGTCATTACATTTCAAAGTATAGTCATTAAAGTTTTGAAACTACAGTATTGCTTAGGGTATGTGAAACCCAAATTAGCCGGAGTTGAAGATAATTTCAAAAGGTGTCGTTATGAAATATATCAGCTGGCACAACCTGTCTTTGCTGTAAGCAGATATCCCTTAGTGAGTTAAAACAACTGCAGAACGCCACGGAGAAATTACAACTAAACGCATGACAGTGGCGTAACAAACTTTCCTCTGATTTTAAGCGAAGCGGCGAGATCAAGACACTTCCCAGGACTAAACTAACGAGTGTGCTCCATGATGTTAAAACAAGTGTAAAGAGCGACAATATCTTTTACTGTCTTCAATTTTCTTTATTTTCGAGGATATAAATTCACGCCACTGTACGCTCTTTTTACCTAACGCTACGGACTACACATTGCATAGTGATGTAACAGAATCCATGCCAACAGAAGGACTGTAACATACTTTATTGCCATTTGTTCGTTGCTTATTGCTGTTATTGTTTTTTGTTGTTCGTTATTGTAATTGAATCTAGCGAATAGTATAGTATTGAGCAGTTAAAGATATTGGTAATCATTGCCTGTTTAGTTGAATAGAATCGAAAAGATAATATGAAAGAATAGGTGACACAACTGAAGCAGATGTAGAGGGAGCAGTTACTCTAACATAGTTATGAGAACCATTACATATAAAAGTAATATTAATGTGTCTTAACATGCTTAAATATATGTCCATTAAGGCCATCTGAATGCATAGATTATAATATTTAGTAAGTATTGGATAAAATAAGAAGCGAATTAATTTTTTTCCATTAATAAATATATATTCAAAGTAAACAATAATTGATACATCGTACTAAAGAAGGGAAATGCAAAATAATTGCAAAAGCTATGAATCATCAACCAAACAGAAAGGGGAGAAATAGAATGGCATATGACAAGATAGTAAAAGGGAAGGCAGAAAGAACAATCTGCAGTGTAATCCTCGATAAAGAAGTATTATAAGAGAAACTTCAAATATTTAATTATATGTCAGCTTTCTATAATTATTTCTCTATTTCCTGTTTTCAGTTCTGATTTGGAATTACATTTTGCTGTACGTTGTAATGCTCATGTTCTTTGTGACCACCCAAAGACAATCACTTTCCAAAATCCTTTTCTTTTCATGTTTTGAATGTTTTATTTATTCCTCGCATCTCTGTGATCACGTACGTCTGTAAACTACGGCTTTTCTCCATCTTCCTACGGCACATTTCCTAACCCAAGAAATTTGCATTTAGTCTTCTTCAGTGCCTCTTACTATTAGCACATAGAAGGGTCATTCATTTGCAGCACAGATTCCTCTAACATCTAATACGTATGAAGCGATGGCCCCCCACAGAGAACATTCAGAAATTATGACACATGCAAGAAAGGGGCAATTGTTTCAACATAAGGTGGCTGCCGAAGCGCTTCTTGAAACGTGAGTAGAAATATAAAAATAAGGCAATCACGTCTTCTCAAGCAACAGTTCCTGTTTCGCCTTACATACGGTACTTGCAGAGCAAATAAATCGGAGCATTGCGCTCATCTAGTGACGTAACTGTGTGAAGTACTGTTATGAGCCTGTGGGAGGATTACCATGCAAGGAGAGACATCCTGGATCCGTCACTCTACATTATGTGTCTAGAGAATTTTCTTGCAGCAAGCGAGGCTTTCTCAAGAACTTTCTTCTCCAAGGAAGACAATGAAGGCCTCTTTAAGGCTACCATCTTAAAGCATCCGGTATATGCCTATAATATTTACATTTCTTCTACCCACGTTTGGGGAATGCGGTTTTACTGCTTCTCACCAGATGTTGATGTCACTTCTATGTAAAGGTGCCAATTATGTCGAGAAGATCTTGTTAGAAGAACACTACGAATACAAAATTTGTTTCTTCCATTTACAGGAACTTCTCTAATTTTATGTACATTTTACAAATTATTCTTATGAAATTTTAATTTGATATATTTCATGATAATTTACATAAACCCTGACATAATTAGTATGAAGATAATTGGGAAAGGAATTTTGAGAAGAACCTAAGTTTAGAATACCTTTAAAGTTTCCATTAATTCGGGATTTGCCAGTAATGGGGACTGCGGAAAACCTGGAGGCAAACATCAGTCAGGGAGTACGACCTCGGCAGGATTTTAACATATTTTCAGTTAGTGAACAAATGCCTTAAAAGGGAGATAGAGGAAATGGAAACGATAGCAGGGCTTTTAAAACCTGCACCACTGCATACTGATCTTAAAGTTTCAGTTTTCTAGATATATTTTATTATTTATTAGAATGTTTCAGGGTTTTGTCATTTTTAAAAGTACTGTTACTCCTCAGCTGCATCATTTCCTATGCACTTATGAGTCTCTTAAACATACAGAAGTCATAATTAAAAACATTAAAGCCATTGTTTAGAAAATCGAAGGTAATGTAAATTCTTTTGTAAAGGGTAGATTAGGCTGCTGGTACTTTCTTGGAAATTTTCATGTCGCTACGTTAGAATTATCCTGCATTTAAATAACAAGCTCGGTATTTAATCTATTTTTTTTCTTTTAAATATGCAGTTTATAGACGCACAAACATACACACTCACACCTGCAGTCCTTTCTGTAAAAATTATTATTTTGTTTTTTTGTGGGTGGGGCATTGTTAAAGTTTCAAAACGTTCATTTCCGATAAAATCTCACTTTCAATATTTTGGGCAGTAACCAGTTCTTCTGCTTACCACCTATTGGTAAGTAGCAGAGAAAGGAATATGCAAAATTTAATGTACCATCCTTAACGATCGAACCGAGACGATCTTATAAAATGTTAAAGCGTGCACTGTCGACGATACATTTGATATGTATCGGCGTGTGGCCCCGGAGGTTAAAAACTTACTTCATCGTTTGATGGTGATTCATACTTTTTAGTTCTCTCTGATGCCTCGAAACATTTCTGTCGAATAGTGGTCAATAATACTATGATTTATCACGTATATCATGATTTATCACAGTTGCTCAATCATGAAGTTAGATTAGATGCAGGCACTCGTAATCCCAGAACAAGCTTGTAGCGTTCAATATAAAGAAATATCTATGCATATCTGTGAGTAATTAATCTGTTATTCGTAAATTCCTATACACATTTTAACACATTTTGAATATGTTAATAAATAAGCTACAGTAATAGCTGAATAATACAATATTCGCTGTGCTATTCATGCTACATTATACGTATATGAATTCACAATTTGAAGTTTATTATATAAAAACGTCTGATATTAATGCATGTTGATTTGAACAAATCAAAATTTAGTTTAAATTATGCGCTATTAGTAGTGACCAGATTTCGCATTAGAGAGGCCCGGGTTCGATTACCGTGGCACGCCTAACTTACCCATGGATATTTTTCGGGGACTTTTCCTGGTCGCCAGGCGAATGCCAAATAGGTTAATTACATCCCCCTAATGTCCTGTCCATCCATTTCCTATCCATTATCATTTCATATCATTTCTCATCTGGTGGCCCCTTTCAAGGTAGAGGTGTCGTCGAGAGTCTCGGTGGTGCATGGCAGGATGATATGCTCTCGGTGAAGCTTGCTCCTCCGGTAGGATGGTCTCCGGTCTCCAAAGTCGGTCCAGTGGTGTCGTTTTCCAGACCGCAGTAGTGGAATGCTGGTTGTTCTAGCCTGCCGGGGAGTTGCTAATTAGTAAAGTGTATGGACACTGCCCTCTGCACTGTCGTGGCTCCTTGGAGGTGTCACCTTCTGTCTCTTCTCGCCTCATCCTTCCTCCCGGAGATGCCTGACTTGGGGACATAGGTACAATAAACAAAGTTTGGACCTCCGTGCCGAATCCCCACAGTAGCGTAGTCCAATCCACCAGGGACAGAATTTTTATGCACTACAAACTTTAAAACATTCATTTTTTCGCGAATAATTGTAAAAAATATGACCTAAAACTGAATTTCAGAAACTTTGCAATATAACATAGGAAAACACCCAGCTGATAGGAACATGAATACTTTAACTCCCAATTTGTAGAGAAACCTCAAATTTAAACGTCTCATAGAAGTTGCTTTGCACAACAAATGTCATTTCCAGATTACGCATCACACTTTGACTCATATTAATTAGGAAAAGCAACATTCTACATCACCAGATGTCACCCTTGCATAATTAAAGAGGAGAATATTACTTACATGCACATTTTCAAGCTCCCTTGTGGGTTTCCCATCCAACACATGAGCCACTTACTGAAGGTTTGAAAGTCATTGTTTTTCTCCACAGAGCCTATTTTTTTTCTTGAAACTCCCACTTTTGAATCTGAGAAAATGTAAAGTCGTTTTTCAAGAAATTGCATTTCTTTAAATGAATTATTTAATAAGGCAGCAGAAGTTGCTATTTTGATTGTTGAACAAATCCAAATATTAAAATTGAAAGATCTGATGGCCAAATCTAATTTTAAATTAGCATCACATTCCAAACTCTGCATAACCTCAATTGCAGGAGTAGCTTCTTTGTCGAGCCCATTTACTACTGGTACAATTGCTTTGAAATGATCTACATAATATACCACGGCTTCCCGGGTATCCCAAGCGTGACTACCGCTATAGGAGCTAATGGAAGTACGGAATTGATAGTTTTGAAGGTATAAGTCCCTCTTGGGGCTTCTCCCCAATGGAGACAAGCTTGTTTACATTAGGATAAAGGATACCGATAGCTTCGCACATTTAAGTCATATTCAGAAAACTTACACTTAGATCTTGGTCAACTTTCTTCATATATGCTGCGGAGTTGTAAGTAGAAGCATTACATTGTCATATTTTACACCACTTTGCCACAGAGTTGCGCACGGCCCTGCCAGCCTTACATGTTTTGCAGCTGGCATCTTGCTGGCTGCTGCAACAAGAATCTTCGTTAAGAAATTGTTTCGTCTTTTTTCAGTACACCTACGATTATATCTCCCAGCTTTCTAACGCTGACATACGTAGTTTTATCAATGACGACCTATGTATTTTTCCATTTTTACAAATGGTCCTTATGTGACTTAATATTTTTTCGTTGCTCTTTGGAAAATAAATTTTGCGTAGCGTCGATTAGTCAGGAGAAATTATATGGGTAAATTTAGTAAGAAACTCTCTAACTTGGTATTATTCGCCTTGTAAAGGAGAATGTAAACTAATATAAGTGATTTACTTAAATCTGAAAAAATCTTAATATCTGTTGTATGGAAGAAGAAGAGTATGCTGTTGATTGTTCTAAATGAAATTACGTCTACGTGACACAGCTGTTAGGTGTTTAATTCCTGACAAATGTTACACTACTCGGGAATGATCTATTCTAACAGATTTCGTATAAGACTGGCAACATAGTATTTTCCTATCAGCAGTAAAAGTGGTTTAAACTCTAATACGTACTGATACAAACGTTCATTCAATTTCACTGTTGTCATTTATATTTCATTGCACTAATTAACAATGGCAACTGTATTTGTGTGATCTGGATATAACTAACCGGCACAAACAATATTGAGCTCTCTATATTATGTCATTACTTTGCCACGTTTAACGAACATATATTGTGACTTTGTGGGTTCGTGAAATGAAAAGTCCAATTTCACCACTCAAAAATTTCCACCGACTTACAGTTTAACACTTGCCAATTACACAGTATTACGTGCTGCACACAATTACAATTCACCAGTTCGTCCGTTACAATTTCACTTGTACTCGCGACTACGTAAACTCCGATGCACGTACACAGTCTCGTTCGTTAACACGGCGCTCCTTTCCACGCACGTCACTAACACTGACTGCCTGTCTCTCTGAAACCCTTTTTATAGGAATGTCACCGTTCTTCTAGAAGTCTCTGGTTTCCCCCACGAAAGATCCGGAGGGCAGAAGAAGGGGAGAGAAGCGCCTAGGGACAAGCGACATTACCCTAACCACCCCTCAGTGACAGAGACTAATGGGAGGCGTGGCTGGTTTCCTCACAGCTGTGGGCCTCATGCCTACCGCTAATTGGGTGACACTGCTCCCTCCTCAAAGCTGGTCGTCCCGAACAGCACCATCGTAGCGGGCTAGTCGATCCAGGTGTACCACCAACATCTTTCCTCGGGGAACCTTCTGGATGCGGTAGACCACGTCGTTAATCCTCTTCACAACCCGGTACGGTCCTTGCCATGGCTGCTGGAGCTTCGGGCAGCGTCCCTTGGTCCGGGTAGGACGGTACAACCAGACCAGATCCCCTTGCTGGAACCCTTGGCTGTTGGCTTGCCTGTCATACCTGGTCTTCATGCGGTCGCTCGCCTTCTGGATGTTCTGGCGAGCCATCTCGTGCATGTCGTGGAGATGGTCCACCAAGTTCTCCACATACTCGGTCGCTGGCTGTTTCGCTTCCGGAGGGCTTCCAAAAGCCAGGTCACAAGGGAGGCGTAACTCTCGGCCGAACATTAAGCTGGCTGGTGTCATCCCAGTTGTGTCGTGTGTAGACGAGCGATACGCCAGCAAGAACAGTGGCACCTTGACGTCCCAGTCTCGCTGATGGCTGGCAACGACTTTCCTCAGGTGTTCCTCTAAGGTCTTGATGTACCTTTCGACCATGCCATCCGATTGGGGATGTAGAGGCGTAGTGCGAGTCTTGTTCACCCCAAGCCTTTGTAGTGCCTCCTTCATTAGGTTGGACTCAAAGTTGGTACCCTGGTCACTGTGTAGCTCTAACGGCACCCCAAATCGACAGAACACTTGCTCCACGAGGCAGTCTGTGATTGTCTTTGCCTCTTGGTTTGGGATGGCATACACCTCCGGCCACTTGGTGAAATAGTCCACGACCACCATCAGGTACTTGTTGCCTCGGTCGGAAACTGGGAACGGTCCAGCAATGTCAACGGCGATCCGTTCGAATGGCGCTCCGACGTTGTACTGCTGCATGCGACCCCGGCTCCTAGTTTGGGGGCCACGACTCGCCGCGCACACGTGACACTGACGGCACCATCTCTCAGCATCTGCTCGGAGTCTCAGCCAGTAGTAGCGCTGCCGTAGTTTGTCAATTGTTCGGTTCGCTCCCAGGTGTCCTCCCGAAGTACCGGCGTGCACTTCCTCCAGGACTTCCGGGACCTTACTCCGGGGAAGTACCAACTGCTCTCTCTGCGTCTTCCCATCGGGTGATTCCCATACCCGGAACAGCACGCCCTCTCTGGTCTTCAACGAGTCCCATTGGGCCCAGTACGACTTGTAGGTGGCGCTACTCGGTGCGATGTCCTCCCAGGTTGGTCTCATCCCTGCCTCCACTTCCCTCAAGAGTGGTCCCAAGTCTGCGTCCGCCAGCTGCTCCCTCCTCAGGCCTGCGCTATCCCAGCCTTCAGCAGGCACTGCTACAACTACTCGGACTGCTGCGGCACGCTCCTTCTCTTCCACTCTTGTGCACTGGCCGCACTCTTCTGGACAGGGTCTTCGGGACATGGCGTCTGCGTTACCGTGGCTCTTCCCTCTACGATGTTCCGAGGTGAAGTCGTACTCCTGCAGCCTCTGGACCCAACGTGCTGTCTGGCCTTCCAGGTTCTTAAAGGTCAATAGCCAGGTTAGGGCGGAATGGTCAGTCCTCAGGTGGAATGGCTGACCGTACAGGTACTTGTGGAAGTGCTCCAATGTCTTTACTACCGCCAGTAACTCCCGTCGGGTGACGCAGTAGTTCTTCTCTGCCTTGGATAGCGTCTTGCTGTAATAGGCTATCACCCGCTCATGGCCGTCCTGGATCTGCGACAGGACACCTCCAATGCAATGGTCGCTGGCGTCGGTGTCCACAATGAAGGCGCCACCCGGTTGTGGGAAACCCAAAATTGGAGCACTGCACAGGGTCTCCTTTAGGTGCTGGAAAGCGTTTTCGGCGTCCTCTGTCCCCACATAAGGTCGGTGTTCCTCCGTCAGGCGGGTGAGGGGTTTTGCGATGTTGGAGAACCCCTTTATGAAGCGGCGGTAATAACTGCACAGCCCCAGGAAACTGCGCAACTCTTTCCTATCCTTTGGGCGAGGCCGATCTCTCACATCCTGTGTCTTTTCGGGTCTGTGGCCACTCCGGTTGCCGAGACTATGTGGCCCAAGTAGTTAACTTCCTTGCGGAAGAGCTGGCACTTCTTCGCGCTCAGCTTCAAGTTGGTCGCTTGCAGTCTCTGTAGCACCTTACTCAGGTTCTCGAGGTGATCTTCAAAAGTCTTCCCGACGATGATGATGTCGTCCAGGTATAGCAGGCAGGCATCGTAAGTCAGCCCTCTCATCACTGACTCCATAAGGCGCTGGAAGGTAGCTGGTGCGTTGCAGAGGCCAAAGGGCATAACCGTGAACTGCCAGAGCCCTTGGCCCGTCGAGAATGCAGTCTTCTCCTTGTCTCTCGGGTCTAGAGCTACCTGCCAGTAGCCCGACTTCAGGTCCAGGGTCGAGAACCACTGTGCACCAGCTAGCGTGTCCAGGGTGTCGTCAATCCGGGGTAAGGGAAAACAGTCCTTCCGGGTGACGGCGTTCAACTTTCTGTAGTCTACGCAGAAGCAGAGCTCGCCGTTCTTCTTTGGCACCAAGACTACAGGGGAACACCAAGGGCTGTCAGACTCTTCAATCACTCCCCTGGATCTCATGTCCTCCAGCATGTCTCGTACCGCCCCTTGCTTCGCCAGCGGAACGCGTCTATGTGGTTGCCGAATAGGCCGGGCGTCCCCGGTGTCGTTGCGGTGAAGCACTTTGTCCGTGCGGCCGTAGTCACTATCACCTTGGCTGAAGACGCGCTGAAACCGCCTTAGCAGTTGTCGAACCTTCTCCAGCTGTTCTGTGGTCAGGTGGTCGGCCGCCCTCTCCACCAAGCCTTCTAGCCGGGGCCCCAGGTGTTCCTTCGGCGCCGGCTCCTGTGTCTCGTCGATAGCTGTTACGCTCACCACGGGCTCGCACATTCCCAACTCCGTCCCGGCCTGGACGTCGTGATCGGCGTCCGTAGGATTTAGCAGTCTCACGGGCACCTCCTCTCGGCACGGCAGCAATGCCCTGGCTACACACAGTCCGTTTACAGGCGTCTTCTGGTCCCGCATCATGTTCCTGGTTCTCTGGCCCTCCAGTCGCGCCGTCACCACCACCTCGCTCCTCGCGGGGACAACCACGTCTTCGTCCAAGGCGACCCTGCAAATTCCAAAGCGCTCTTCGGGTTGACGGAGTATAACCTCTTCTCCGTTAAGCCGCAGGACCTTCTTGCCGACGTCGACCGTCACCTCGTGGCTCCTGAGGGCATCCAGTCCCAGAATCACCTCCTCAGCCACCTTCGCGACGAACACCCACAGACGCACGGCACTCCGTCCCAAGTTCAGCTCCAGCAGGGCCTCCCTCTCCACAGGCAAGGTGTCGCCCGATGCCGTGACAAGCTGGTATGGCCGGCTTGGCTTCCTTGTCGGCAAACCCTTCGCCACGTCAGGTCTGATGATGGTCACGGCCGCCCCGGTGTCCACCAGCACGCGGCACGGCTTTCCTCTTATCCAACCGTCCGCGATGAGGCTGTCATCCATTCGTCGGCTGACGGCGCGCAGTGTCACTCGAGGGGATGGTGGTGATGGCGCCGACGTGCCCCTCTCTACGACGGCCCTTACTCGTTTTCCGGCTGCTCTTCCTGGTGTGGGCAGTCTCTCTGCAGGTGTCCGGGCTGTCCACACCCCCAACACAGGCCACTAGGTGTTCGCCGGCGTTCCTCAGCTGGTCTTCTGTCTCCGGCGTAGCGGACACTCCTCGTTCTCGACGTCGGGATGGATGTTATTTTGGCCGCCTCCATCCTTAATGCCGCTGTCAGCGCCTCGTGGATGGTTTTATATTCCCCGAGCATTAGGCGCTGACGAATCTCTGTGTCCCGTACCCCGTCGACAAAATTGTAGGCGGCTTCCCGGGATACGAACTCCAGTGGCAGGTCAACCAAGGCCTTGCTAGCCAGCTGCTCGATCGCAATGGCGAGCTCCTGCAGCGTCTCCCCCGGCTGCTGTGACCTTGCCTTTAGCTGGCTGCGGTATGCCGCGGCTAAGCGGTGGTTCCCGAAGCGATCCTCAAGGGCTTCCCAGATGTCCTTGGGCGCCGCCGTCGTCTGCACCGCGTTTAGGACTTCCGCGGCTCTTCCCTGGAGGCTGGCTATTATCTGTGTGGCCTCCTCCTCCAGTGACCATCCGTTGTGCCTGGCCACTGTGTCGAACTGGCGGCGGAAGACCTCAAACGTTGACGCGCCGTCATACTTGGGAGGTTTGACGCGCGCAGATGTTGTGTCGCGTCCCGGCGAGTCGGCCTTCAAATCCTTCAGCTTCCTGCCGACGACGTCCTCCACCATGGCGTTCAGGGACTTCACGCTGCTGTCGGCTTTCCCTTCCAGGTCGTTAACGCGGCTCGCCAGGTCCTCGACGCGCTCGTCCACTTGGCCCATCCGCTTGCCCAGCTCCGTCACGTCATCCCTCACGCCGGCCAACTGTTCTTCAAATTTGGCGGCGAGAGCCTCGTTCGCCACCTTCATTTCCGTGGTCAGTTCGGCCATCTTTGAGGTCATTGTCGTGGCCAAGTTGCTGTTAGCCGTTTCCGTCTTCGCTGTTAATTCGGCCTTCATTTCTTCCATCTTCCCGGTGATGTTGTCGTTTGCCGCTTCTGTTTTTGCAGCGAGGTTTTCATTTGCCGTCTTCATTTCTGTCAGTTCCGCCTTCATTTCCATCATCTTCTCCAAAATTTTCTCCAATACCGCGTCCATGGTTGTAATGTTCGGTGATGTTATCTTCCCGCTTCCTGACACCAGTTGTGACTTTGTGGGTTCGTGAAATGAAAAGTCCAATTTCACCACTCAAAAATGTTCTTTATTTCCACCGACTTACAGTTTAACACTTGCCAATTACACAGTATTACGTGCTGCACACAATTACAATTCACCAGTTCGTCCGTTACAATTTCACTTGTACTCGCGACTACGTAAACTCCGATGCACGTACACAGTCTCGTTCGTTAACACGGCGCTCCTTTCCACGCACGTCACTAACACTGACTGCCTGTCTCTCTGAAACCCTTTTTATAGGAATGTCACCGTTCTTCTAGAAGTCTCTGGTTTCCCCCACGAAAGTTCCGGAGGGCAGAAGAAGGGGAGAGAAGCGCCTAGGGACAAGCGACTTTACCCTAACCACCCCTCAGTGACAGAGACTAATGGGAGGCGTGGCTGGTTTCCTCACAGCTGTGGGCCTCATGCCTACCGCTAATTGGGTGACAATATGATGTAATTTTGGGGTGTAATTTTGTACTTTCCCGGTCCGCACATTCTACTGTACCAGAAGATATCAGTGGCATGGCAAATGAACTCTTATGACTCTCACAAGTTATGAGATAAAAAGTTTACTTGTAAATAGAATGAGGAAGGCGCTGAAATATAGGTACTGGTGGAGAAATTGCTGAAATTATTTGTTTAATTTGTGAACAGCACTAAAATATGCATTTATGAGAAAAGGTGTCAAAAACATCTACTCATATTTTATTTCTTGTAAAATATATACTATATATGAAATAACATTTTATAAAGATATTTCTTAGATACAGATTTGAGTATTAAATTTTGTTTCAGATATATACATATTAAGGAAAAATAGTTAATTTACATACAAATCCGAGCCCTACTTATTAGACTGCCAACTTGTTTTTGATATTGTACTCAAACATTTGCAAGTTTTTTTCGTTAGTACTGATTGAATATCTCTTTATGCTTTCAGTGAAACAAACCTCGTACCCATTCATAAAAACATGTTATGCATTAGAAGCAATAAATTCGTTGAGGATCAAAATAAATCAAATTACTTAAGTCACAGTTGTCATGAACATAATTTCTAAGGTTTATTTATACAGGTTTTAAAAATATATAAAACGATTGTACTTGAAGTCGGAGCAAGATGTCTCCACGGTAACGGCTGGAACTAGAACTCGGCAGCTCCTTGGTGTCCATTCAATATACTTATATTTTCTTTGTTGTTTTTTGTTCCATGGTTTCTCCTGCTCTGTAGGTGAATGCTGATGCGGTTCCTAGTTTGTCCCGACTTTCCTATCCATCATATTCTGTACACATCATTTAGTTCACCATCATCTGTTTCAGGGTTGAAGCACCAGACGGCGGTTTTCGGCGTTTAGGGGATGAACGGTGGACGAACGCCTTGTGAAAGTTTCTTCTCGTTATCGGTCAAATTGCTATAACTGTTGTGTCGTCCTTCAGGTGCCCCCACTCCCTCTCTCTTGTTAGCATGCTTTGTCCCAACAAAGGGCCACGTTGGTATAGGTACAGTCCCTTATCTATTTTTCGGAGTCCTTTGTGATATCCACTGTCTACATTTTACCATATTTAATGCAACATTCGTGTATTTTACTTGCAAACTCCTGGAGCCTTCATCACAAGCTAACCAATGTCCAAACCCTCTGCTTTAATACAGTAGGGCTTGTTTACTCAGGAGACGTGCTCTGTTTTGATACACAGCTTTTTCAAAACGTTGAGTAATTTTCACATAAAAACTGTTTTAAAAATCTGAGTTAATGGAATAGTCTGATCTGTAAAACTTTGAACTTAATAGTGCTCTTGTATATTGTTTAGATTACTAAGCTAGAGTCCTTTTATAATACATAGAGAAATTGTAAGAACTTATAAAATGACAATTGTATATCTTACATATGTCAGAACTGAACGTTTTAAGAACACAAAACTAGATGCCATTGTAATCTACTACTGAATTAATGAATGCCTGTATTTGTTTAAGTGGAACATTGGGCCATCTTAAGCGCACATCCTCGAGATCCGTAGGCAACGGGCTGAGGATTACAGGTTTCCTGATTGGAGAGATTCCGGGATGAGTGATGGGTCCATCGCCGAATCTACTATTAATCTCAAAAAAATTATTATATCTGAAAAACTCTTAAAAGCCATATGCAAAATGTTGATGGTTTTCAATAGTTTAAAGTAGCGCAAATAGATGCTTCCTGTCAGAAGTATTATCTAAGAAGTTTTGAGGTTTGAGGAGATTTCAGACTGCCAATGAATTCACAAATATAAGGAAAAATTTGACTGGAAATCTCAGCCCCTCAGATAGTATTTATATTAGTAACATCCAATGAATAAAACGAAAATCTAAAGAAGTTTTCCTAAACTCGCTGGCAAAATACTTTTATTAATAAAATTATTATTATTATTATTATTATTATTATTATTATTATTATTATTATTATTATTATTATTATTATTATTATTATTATTATTATTATTATTATTATTATTATTATTATTATTATTATTATTATTATTATTATTATTATTATTATTATTATTATTATTATTATTATTATTATTATTATTATTATTATTATTATTATTATTATTATTATTATTATTATTATTATTATTATTATTATTATTATTATTATTATTATTATTATTATTATTATTATTATTATTATTATTATTATTATTATTATTATTATTATTATTATTATTATTATTATTATTATTATTATTATTATTATTATTATTATTATTATTATTATTATTATTATTATTATTATTATTATTATTATTATTATTATTATTATTATTATTATTATTATTATTATTATTATTATTATTATTATTATTATTATTATTATTATTATTATTATTATTATTATTATTATTATTATTATTATTATTATTATTATTATTATTATTATTATTATTATTATTATTATTATTATTATTATTATTATTATTATTATTATTATTATTATTATTATTATTATTATTATTATTATTATTATTATTATTATTATTATTATTATTATTATTATTATTATTATTATTATTATTATTATTATTATTATTATTATTATTATTATTATTATTATTATTATTATTATTATTATTATTATTATTATTATTATTATTATTATTATTATTATTATTATTATTATTATTATTATTATTATTATTATTATTATTATTACTGTAGTTGTGTATTTGTATTAAGAGTAGTTAATCTTTTCACACCGTCTCGTAGCAGACATGTCGATTAATTTGAAGCTAAAATAGAAGACAGATGCACAACACGGTAAAAAGGCTCTTCGTAATTTTACTGTCATAACTGGCTAAGCTTCACTGAAGGTCAACATTTCATTTTTCATTCCATGAGTTCATTTTCTGATACCTTATGTAAATTAAATAGTACTGAGTGTGATATATTTGCGATATGTCTTAAAAGAGAAGTAAGAGCTGAAATGTGGTGTTTTAATACATTGTTATTGTTGGCAGGAGCAGATGTTGCCTCCGTGAAAGTCTTTATGCTAACGCACCCAACCCTTTAGGTATCTGTTTACAGGAAAATTGCGATGTAACCGTTCAAAACGTTATCTTGGCACTACTGGGGGGGGGGGGGAGAGTTTGGCTGCTGCTAACCTGACGGTTAAGCAGTATCCGCTAGATTTGACGTATTAGTTTTAATCTTCCTAACTACAGACCTTACTTGTATAGTGGCACTTAACGCCATATTTAGTCACAATATATAGTCAATGCTAAGCGTAGTTAAGGAACCGCACTGCTCTCGTCCTTTGATGTGACATGAAATGAAGTACACTTCAGAGAATCTTATCTTAAAACAATAAACTAACTCTCATTTGCTGCGCCAGTACTTCCGATGATAAATGTTTTCACTTTGTAAAGGAAATTTAACACAGCACACTCTTGTTTTCCCTACTATGTACATCGAGGTAAAGAAGATGACTGTATTACAGAAGCAAATTCTATACCGATGTTTCATCCTAAATACACGTTTCGAAATTCATAAAGTAAGCTTTTTAGAAAAGGATTCGTGAGTGAGTGAGTCTGCATGCGAGTTGTGTCACTCTCTGTGTCTCTGTGAATAGTATAACTGAAAGAAGAAAAGTGTTTCCTTTCAAGGATGTGACACCAAGGTTTACAACAAGGTCCCGCCATTCTGTTACTCTTTGCAGGGTATGTTTCCCGACATGCTCCTTTTTTCAAAAACAACTCTAATTATTTTAGATACAACAACATATATTTAAGCCTTTGCATGAAATATAAAACGCATGTTTTTTATTTTCTACAATAGCTTGTGAAGTAATTAATATTCGAAAGAAATTTCATATAAACTTATATAATCGCTGCGCCAAAAATCAGATCTCCTTAAATCACACAACTTACTTTAAATATCTTTTTGTGGAATTACGAACTTCCAAGAAATCATTTGTTAACTTCTCTATCAATCTCTTTGTAATGCTTGCCAGTCCTCGCGATGTCAGTTGCTTCCAGCCATTGAATGAAAAAGGTACAAAAAGTTAGGAGTGGATGGAAAGGTCATCTTCTGTAAGAAAATTTTGTTTAATCATTAATAAAGATCGATGACAGATGTGAACTCGCACATCAGCTTTTTATATGTTAGGTATAACACACATTGATATTTTAAGTGCAATACCAGATACTTTTTTTTCAATTACTACACAATTAAAACCAATATTTAATAACACAATGGTTTAAATTAAATTCGTTTCAGTGTTTGAAATAAATAATCCATATTGAGATCAACATTTACAGAATCATCTTTCCTAAGATCTAGTAAATACTTGTTTAGAGGTAGATTATATCACCCATTGATAGAATTCCTTCAGTTTATCATCTCTACTTTCTATCCATTAGTTTCTCTACCACGTAATTAGTGCATAGAGTATTACAGCCAAAAATTCGATATCGAGATTTCATTGCAATTAAATATTTGAGTTCTACTAAACCCCAACAATAATTTTCATGAAAGGGCCTGTGCGTATTTGCATGCCTTTGTGGACAACATAACCTAAGAACTAAAAGTAAGATAAATACCAAACATGTTATTTGAATACCTTCCTAAGATGCGTCATGCATATTTTCTAGACGTTCCTGCTATTCCTAACTACATTTAAGTGGACTGTTTGTCGAAATTGTTTATTTTTAAACTTTTGCTCTTACGATATTGATTAAAATGTCATATATTTAATACACCTATATGAGCACTTGTAACCGCAGTATCAGACAGCGATTAGGAGGTGGCGAATTAATTGAAATCACGAGAATTAAAAAAGAAGATAAATTAATGAAAATGCTTTGCTAAACTAATATAAAATATTGTTATATTAATATGAAATTAGAATGAAATTAGAGTAATGATTAAAATAGCGGTTTAATTAAGAATAAGATGGGAAGAATATAGTTTAAGACAACTAACAGGCTAGAAGCAATGTAAGGGAGAGAAAATATTTCTGTAAAATCTGAACACAAGTCGGGGAGACAGGAAGAGGTGACCGTTAGCCTCTTTGTTTAAGGAAAGGTTCAATGTCTGAGAACTATAAGCAAAAATGTGTAGGAACAATAAGGTTTTCTAGATGCGGTCAAGCGTAAGACCTAAAAGGATTTACTTTGCTGGGGCGATAACGATGTATACCGTTACAAAGAGCCCAGGGTAGGCGTGACCCAACTCACGGTGGGATGTAACGACAATGAGTTCGATGAGTTTTGCTAACCAATAAAGAAAAATCGAAATAAAATGAGAAACCAATAATAATGTAAGATTTGAGAAATAGGAAGAAGGGTGAGTTATTTTGGTCATGTGATAAGGGTTAGAGTAGGGATCAGAATAAAGTACGAACGGAATCGCAGAGTAGACGAAACATCACTTCAAAAGTCATACTACGAGGGGAAAGATGTGTTAGGGCGCGTGAAGAAGAAGTAGGGAAGATTTCTAAGTCCGAAATGTAAATCACTTCTACAGTCATACTACGAGGGAAAAGACGTGTTATTGCGCACGAAGAAGAGGTAGTAAAGATTTCTAAGTCCGAAATGTAGGGAAGTCAGGAATAACGCAACCAGCGTGAGAGAAGCAGCAGAAGAAGTTTATAATAACAAAGTATTCGCCGTATAAAGAATTAAGAGAATTCTGTTAGGAAGTTTAGTAACAGGTGGTCACCGCTACAAATCAATCTAAATCAAGGAACTTAGTGAGAATTAAATTAAAATCATTTTTTGCAACGAACCAGTGTATTATTGAGACAACTGAGCAGCCAACAAACAACAAATCCATTTCCTACAACCATTCACCTGAGGACAAGAGATCTCATAGCTCCAATTAGAACCCAAATCAAAAGTAAACACCAACCAGTTGAAATCTGACATGCGGGTATGCCGCATAATGGCGCCCAACGTGGGGCTTCGAATTGTAGGAAATGGGTGAAATGTAACGACGAAGGACGACTACAAGGAGAAGTGAGAAGAACGACGACGAAGGACGACTACGAGGAGAAGTGAGAAGAACGACGACGAAGGACGACTACGAGGAGAAGTGAGAAGACCGACGACGACAACTACGATGAGGACAGCAGAGACTACGAAGAAGATGGCAAAAACAACTACATAGAATTTTCCCCCAACCAAGAGAGAAGTTCAAGTTCTTTCGACATCAACTGAGCCTACTAGACGACGAGCAGCACGACAAAAATTGGTAAAGACATCACATAAACACCACAGCCGTACAACAGAACTGTGAGTTACACATACTCAATTTATATTTCTTGTAAATGTAATATCATTCAGTGAAATCAATATCTATGTAATGTCTTAGTAATAAGTATTTTGGAAGGGAAATTAGAAAATTTAAAGGGGAAATTCAATGCTTTTGAGAAATAAGAAGATCGTACAGAATAAATTTAAAATGGAAAATTCTGGGGAACAAATAATTATGGAGACAGAGAAAGAGTTGGAAGTTGTTAATGAAGAGATAATGGAAAGCAGTGTTATAGGATCAGTAGATGAGGGTGTAAATGGTGTAAGTAGCTTAAATGTAAATAGGAGAAGTGACAATCCTGGGGTTATGGAAAATCTACAAGAGATGTTCCAGAAACTCATGGCGCAAATGACTATTCAGAGTCAATCACTAGAGGCTAAATTCGTAGAACAGAATCAATCACTAGAGACTAAATTAGTAGAACAGAACCAATCACTAGAGGCTAAATTAGTAGAACAGAACCGATCACTAGAGGCTAAATTGGACAAATCACTAGAGACTAAATTACTAGATCAGAGCAAAGCTATGGACAAAAAATAAGTCAAATTACAAGCCAAGGGGAAGAAACAGAAGCTAGAATCACTGTCAAAATTCAAGGAATAACAGGGGAAATCCAGACCGTAAAAGAGGCCCTGCAGCGAGAAGTAGGTACTATAAGAAGTGACCTAGAAGCTACCAAATCTCTCGTTGCAGGAGTAGAAAATAGAATAGGGGAGGAAATTAATAAAGAAAGAATAAGATTAGATGAACTGACCACGACACAGGTAACTTTTGTACAAGAGATAAATGACCGGTTTGACACTGTAAACAATAGTATAGCAGCTGACATGGAGAAGTTAAAAGAAAAGGTAGCACGTGTAACAAATATTCAATCAGAGAATACACAAATGTTGAGGGAAACAGTAAGCGAGATATCTCAAATCAGAGATACTGTAACTGGCTTACAGCTGCGACAGCAAGGGCCGGTACCTGAGAGTTCCAATTGTTCTATACATACACACAATGGAGAGAGGCAGAACGAACAGGTTAGCGCCCCTTCTGTCTCTCCTCAAAGCAGCAATAATAGCGAAGTAAATATGCAAAACGTAAATATGTATCCACCAGTGCACATGAATTTTCTAAGCGAATTGCCCCTCCCGAAATTTAATTGTCGCAATGACAACGCAGTACAATTTTTGGCCGACTTAGAAAAGTATTTTGTCATCAGAGGCGTACCCGAGCAATATAAGATGATAATAGTTCAAAGGGCGTTAGAATCTGCCGAACTTAATTGGCTAAGACTAACTGTGGGAGAAGGATGCAGCTACGAGTTGTTCAAAACAGCTTTCCTAGAAAAGTATTGGAACGCCAATGTCCAATACCAAGTAAGGAATCAAATAACAAATGGCCGATACCAAGGTAATAATGGAGAGTCTATTACTGATTATTTCCTGAGATATTCGCAAATGAGTAAATATCTACAACCTCCATTACAGGAAGCCGAACTGATTTCTCTTCTCACGCCCCATCTTCCTGAGAACATTAGAAATCACATGGTGGTAGCAAGACCTCAGACATTGAGAGAGGCAATTACATTATTAACAGCTTTACAAAGCGTTGGGACGCAAAATTCACAAAATAGACATGAGAATCGAATGCCAGTGAGAAATCCACACAGACCGTGGAATAATAATAATCATGACGGGGAAAGGGCACACAATCCCCGAAATTTTAACACAAACCATATGGCTACTCGTCAAAGATACGATGCCCACGTCCCGAGGGAATTCCCTAACAACAATAGAGGGAGACAGGGACCACCAAATTCAAATTCATATAATTTCCCTATAACATATGTACATGTAACTAGGAATGGAAATAGGGGTCACCCCCCATTTCTTCGAAGAGGGAATGCAAGACCGACGTTCCGACTACCAGAAGCTAATAGACAGTATCAATCACGTGACGCTGGTAGAGAGAACAATACAGACAGACCTGAAGTAAGACAGAGGAATCAACTTCTCTCAAGAGAATGGGTGCGTTCTCCTCCACCCACACCGAGGGACGCGGCGCCCGAGGTAGATGAAAGGCTAGACACGACACAGCAGACGGGAAACGACTCCAGGGTGCGATAGAAGACGTCCCGCATCGGACCCGGATGAACACGCTAGTTCTTAATTTGAACAGGGACACAGCTCTGAGTAGGGTGGTACAAAATAAAACAGAAACAGAAATAGAAAACGGTACTCAAATAAACAATCACTTAACAGAATTGCAAGAAGTGAGAGATGCTCCACGTATTGCTGCAATAATAAACAAAGAAAAATGGCACATTACCATAGACTCAGGATCCTCAGTTTCAGCCATAAGTCAAGCATTCTTTGATCACTTAAAAAACAATGGAATGAAATTGCAAACATTGCCCGTGAAAAGTGCATATTGTACTCTGGCGGTAGGTCGCGCCAAACAAAAGATTAATACACAAATGCTTTTGAAAGTCACCATTGGGGAGGATACAATAGAATTTGTATGTTTTGTTATTAATAGGCTATCTGTAGACGTTATTATGGGTAATGACGTGTTGTATGCGCTTCAAGCTAAGTTGAATTATCAAATGGAAGCCTTGGAAATCAAAATTAAAGACGTCATAGTTGAAGTTCCGTTTAGCTCAAGGGAAGCAGAAAATGAGATAAGATTGACAGATGAAGAAAAAGAAATAGATGGAGAAACATTTTTTGTAGAATTTATACGAATAGGAGGAATGGAGCTAGTTAAGATGAATCCATTAGAAGCAGAAGAGATGAGAAACTATGATAAGTATGAGTATATAGCTGGAGAAGAAAGGCTTTTAGAGATGACGTCATACGGACTTGGGAAGGCAGAAGCAGGTGAACAGGAGATAATTACCCTACCAGATGATTTCCAGGTAGTCGAAAATAATGTAAACATGACCTATAGAATAAGAGAAACAGTAGCAAACTCGAACCTACTTAACGACCACCAAAAAAAGAGATTTTCTTATAACATTTTGTGTAAACATAGAAATTTATTTTCAGAACACACTGGAATTTATAGTGATATTGAGTATGAATTCGAGATACACAATGTTCCCCCATTCAAATACAAGTGCAGACCTATTCCATTGGATTTACAGGAGGCAGTGAACCTTAAAATACAGGAAATGTAGGAAGAGGAGGATTAAAATATTTATTTGTACTTATCGACGTGATGTCGAAATTTGTGAAAATATACCCTCTCAAGAAATTAACAAGTGCAGCATGCGCGAACAAAATAGTGAAAGACTATATAGTCAAATACGGGAAGATGAAAGCACTATTAGTAAATAACGCGTCCATACACCATGGAAGACGATTCGTGCACACCATTCAGGATGCCGGAATTCGCATCTATAACACAACGTCGTACCATCCGTGCTCTAATCCAAGCGAGCGCGTAATGAAAGACCTAGGTGTTCATCTCCGAGTCCTTTGCTCATTGAAACAGACTACCTGGCCAGACCACATCAACTATATTGAGTTTATATTCAATAATTCAGTCAATTTAACCACAGGATATGCTCCTATCCAATTGCATAGGAATTTAACACCGGAACCAATAATAGAGGGTATTCCGGAAAGTATACAAGTGACAACCGAGACAGATCGAGAACGGATCCAAAATGCTGTTAAAAGAATAATGGAAAAAGTAGAGAAAAGAAACGCAAAGAAAATGCGGTATAAGAAGAATTGGGAACCAAAGGTCGGCGACTTAGTTCTAGTGGAATCGTTCGACAAGTCAGATTTGTTAGGAAAGAAGAATAAAAAGCTATATATGCTATGGAAAGGCCCATACCGGATTGAGAAAATATTTGGTGACAGAGCGTATGCTCTATCACACCCAAGAAATGGTAAACCAATAGGCAGATATAACATCTCCCTAATAAGGCCATATCGTCAAAAAAACGTTGTAAACAGTACAGAGCAGGCCCAAGAATCACCGGTGTGAATGTGATTGAAATTATATATACGAAGATGTAAAGTATACCAAGTAAAAGTTATGTAATTAGTACGGGTAACGTTTTCGTTTGAAATTCAAACACTGCGTGGGAGTTGCAAGTTCCAAAATTCCTGTGCACAAACAAAATGATAATGTAATAAGAATAACCACAGCTAATGAACATGTTAGAAAGATCTTTAAAAATAATTTGTGAAATGTAAATATAGTATAAGTACTGATGTATTCATGTGCCAAAAGGCTATATTGTTATTGTAAAGGCGTGACAAAGTGAAAGAAAGTTGAGAGTGAAAAGTGAAGTGGAAAGACAGGACAATGAACTGCCAATGTTTACTGTCAGGTAAACGAAACACCTGATTACAGGTAGACAACTGAGTGCAGGTAGAGGTAACCATATTTGGACATCGTTACGCAAAAATATAATAATGTGAGGACGAATGTTCTTACGGTGAAGGACTGAAAGATAAAGAAACGTCCCAATAAGTTAATATAATAATATTAAAAAAAAAATCATTGGATGTAATATTGTAAACTGTAATATAGTAACATTAATGTAGAACTTAAGGAATGTAATAAGGTAAAATCAAGTTGATGTCAAGTGAGACAAGGATAATTCAGTGAAGTGTATATATAGTTGAGGTATCACGAATGTTATTTGTATATAGGGTAATAACCACATATACGACAGTGTACTTGTCTATGTACGTAATGTATCATATCTATAATTCTATGTATATGATGTACCATATTGACCATTCTATGTGTATAAATTAACACACTGATGAAGATGAGGGAAACGGTGACCACCGAAAAATGTTTCGAGTAGGGAATGAGAAATTATAAGATATAAGGAGGAAATGTCATGACGGGGGTTTGACAAAATTTAAATAATGGGTATTTCATTTTTGTCAAACGGGCATTATGTAACCGCAGTATCAGACAGCGATTAGGAGGTGGCGAATTAATTGAAATCACGAGAATTAAAAAGGAAGATAAATTAATGAAAATGCTTTGCTAAACTAATATAAAATATTGTTATATTAATATGAAATTAGAATGAAATTAGAGTAATGATTAAAATAGCGGTTTAATTAAGAATAAGATGGGAAGAATATAGTTTAAGACAACTAACAGGCTAGAAGCCATGTAAGGGAGAGAAAATATTTCTGTAAAATCTGAACACAAGTCGGGGAGACAGGAAGAGGTGACCGTTAGCCTCTTTGTTTAAGGAAAGGTTCAATGTCTGAGAACTATAAGCAAAAATGTGTAGGAACAATAAGGTTTTCTAGATGCGGTCAAGCGTAAGACCTAAAAGGATTTACTTTGCTGGGGCGATAACGATGTATACCGTTACAAAGAGCCCAGGGTAGGCGTGACCCAACTCACGGTGGGATGTAACGACAATGAGTTCGATGAGTTTTGCTAACCAATAAAGAAAAATCGAAATAAAATGAGAAACCAATAATAATGTAAGATTTGAGAAATAGGAAGAAGGGTGAGTTATTTTGGTCATGTGATAAGGGTTAGAGTAGGGATCAGAATAAAGTACGAACGGAATCGCAGAGTAGACGAAACATCACTTCAAAAGTCATACTACGAGGGGAAAGATGTGTTAGGGCGCGTGAAGAAGAAGTAGGGAAGATTTCTAAGTCCGAAATGTAAATCACTTCTACAGTCATACTACGAGGGAAAAGACGTGTTATTGCGCACGAAGAAGAGGTAGTAAAGATTTCTAAGTCCGAAATGTAGGGAAGTCAGGAATAACGCAACCAGCGTGAGAGAAGCAGCAGAAGAAGTTTATAATAACAAAGTATTCGCCGTATAAAGAATTAAGAGAATTCTGTTAGGAAGTTTAGTAACAGGTGGTCACCGCTACAAATCAATCTAAATCAACGAACTTAGTGAGAATTAAATTAAAATCATTTTTTGCAACGAACCAGTGTATTATTGAGACAACTGAGCAGCCAACAAACAACAAATCCATTTCCTACAACCATTCACCTGAGGACAAGAGATCTCATAGCTCCAATTAGAACCCAAATCAAAAGTAAACACCAACCAGTTGAAATCTGACATGCGGGTATGCCGCACACTGAAACATATATCTTGGCATTTCTGGGAATCCCTGCAAAGTCTTTATTTCAAAGGAATGTTGTATAATTTTGCATAAGCGGTAAATGTCTAGAGAGAGAGAGAGAGAGAGAGAGAGAGAGAGAGAGAGAGAGAGAGAGAGAGAGAGAGAGAGAGAGAGAGAGAGAGAGAGAGAGAGAGAAAATACATTAAGTAGTATTCAGGTATCTTTAAAGCAGGCAATTTACTTAAAAAAAATTCATTAGTCGTTTACAACAGTTCAAGCTGTTGTTGATCTTAAATTGTCAATCTGTTATGATGCTTAACCTGTTGTCACTACTTAATTGTTTACAGCGAAGTAATCGAAAGAGTATGGTAGTTAAAGCTAGGGTAATAGCTACTCACATATAAACAACTGACTATCGGTTCCTCTATGATACTTGTGTTAGCGCCAAAAGATAAAGGACATTCCTTCTATATACGTATATCTCCATTAACATGAAGTAAATAGAAAAATAAACCTTTTTTAAAATAGCTTGCAAAACTATAGGAAAACAAACGATAGAGGGTAGAGAAGGTCATATGAATGTAATACATTAGATTTGATTTTAACGTGGGTTTCTACTAGCTGTGATTGGCAGCATAAGATTGGCAATAACCCTTCCATAGGTCACAAACCTATCTATTATTTTCAAAAAAGTAAGCTGAATGTAGAGTTGAAGAGCATTGCATAGTGGGGGAAGAGAGCATTTTGAAATGGACAGTTAAAGTATACATCTTTATTCGAAAAAATATGGAATAAATGTCTATGTAAATATTTTTGTCATTCCCAAATTTTTGTTTAACCCAAAAAGCGGTAAAATTGCTGAACCAGTATAAACAACCAGTGCAGCCTAAGAAGTATGCTATTGAGATTATCCTGCTGTTATCTTGCCAGCATTGAGGATACAAGAGATAGGAAACATCAATTTTTTCAGAACTGAAGGAGTAGTTGGATATTAAATTTTAAACTTCACCCCTGAATATTCTTTTGATCAAAGGCAATAGAAACAACTCTTCGTAACTTGGCTAATCGGATATCTTGTAGTCACAAACAGCAACATTTGCTTTGACCATAAACACTGTCAAGACCATTAAAGAACACTCTCAGGAGCAGAACAAGGGTTTTCACTTGCCTAGCTATAAACCTCATTAGGATAACATTTTAAACACATACTACTGTCTTCTGCCAAGAAACCAGACTGGAATACAAAACAGCTGCAAGGTAATGTCTGGACTTGATAACACCCATCCACTTAAGATTATCTTTCTTGGCCAGTCTTATACCACAGTAAAAGGCAACGGTTCCTAAACTATTCCATAATCTCTAAAACTGGCATTTCTTCTTCCGTCTTTAGTCATCATTATGTATTATAGTCATTATTATGTATGTATCATTTATAATAGATCATAAGATTTGAAAATTCATACTAACAATAAGATAATAAAGTTAATAAAATAGCGAATAAATGACCAAAGTGAGGATATAACCTGAAATACCTAAACATAATTAGACATAAAACAAAACATGATGAAGTATCTGCTGCTTAAATCCAAGTTTTGTCTTTAAGAGAGGTTTATTAAGCATGTAACTAAATTCATGGCCTTTTTTCTGTTTCTGATCAATATATTTCAAAAGTTTTAAAAATCTTGCCATTCAAATTCTTACAGCAAAGTAATTAATTATATCATATAAAAATCAATAACGTAAACAATTCACGTCCAGAATCCAATGAATAAGAGTAACATCTAAGCTGAATCCTATAATTCACTGAAGCTACATGGAGTTTAATGTATATACACTAAGTAAATTATTAGCACACATAAAATCCAAAAAGTGACAAACATTAAGACATAACCGGATAGACATTCATAAAAGGAAATATTCCAGAATTATTAGAAAACCAGAATAATTACAAGTATAACATAATGTAATAGGTATGCGGTAGGTTCAAAATTAATCTAATTTCATATTTTAATTTCGAAGTTAATAGAAATTCGAAATTCAGATTTAGCTAAATATTATTAAGGGCTTAAAGTCCCTTTTCTCTTTTCTTCAGAACTGATTACTCTTGAGACCGTTCATTTAAAAGGTTTATATTGATATTGAAATATCCTGTATATTCCATACGAAGGTCGGCTGACAAGGCCCGGGCCTCACAACAAACCAAAAGCATTTAAAATATTGTTTTTCGTTATTTCTAAACATAATCTACAGAAAGGCTAATACATTTGTCATATCGGTGTTCTAATTTGATCACACCATCTCTGTAGTGTGATTTATCACGTTCGTCAACATAGCTGTTTACGGCATCAATGACCTCGTTGCTGTAAAATTTTCGTCCTCCAAGAACAGATGGTAGTCACTGGGTGCTAGGTCTTCCGAATAGGGTGGATGTTCAAGCAAGTCGAAGTGTAATTCGTACATTTTCCCCATTGCAATGACTGAACGATTGGGCGAAGCATTGTCGTGAAGAAAAACGATTTTTGCCTTTACGAAATGAGGTCGTTTTCTTTTCACCTCATCAGTAAAGCGTTGCGGTAAGCTTCTGTTCTAGTCACCAGTGATACTTTTACCCTTTCCCAAGTAATAAAAAATAATTCCTTTGCATCTCAGAAGACACTCGCCTTAACCTTGTCAGCTGACAAACTTGACTTTGCCTTTTTTGGAGTAGGTTCACCTGGCGCAATCCACTGTTTTGACTGTGATTTACTTTCTGGAGTGTAGTGACGCATCCAAGTTTCATCCATGGTAATAAACCATCTCAAAAATTCACTCACATTTTTACGGTAGAGATCCAAATTTTTAACAGAAACAGTTCTTCTTCGTAACTTTTGATCAGGTGTCAACAAACGCGGCAGCCAACTTGCACAGATCTTGTGAAAGCGCAAAACATTATTTAAAATATGACCTGACGTTCTTTTTATATGTTTACAGTCTCTGCTATCTCAAACAACTTTAATCTGAGGTGTTCCAGTACTAAACGATGAATGTTTCCAATTATCTGTGTAGTCGTGACTTCTACAGGGAGTCCAGAGCGAGGCCCACCACTAGTGCTCGTACGTCCCATTATAAACTCTGCAACCCAGCTTTAATCATTGTATATGAAAGGGCAGAGTCTTTCAATGTACTGTCCATCTTCTCCTAGATTTCATTAGGCGATAAGCCTATCAAATGGAAGTATTTAATCATTGCTCGTTTTTCCAAATTCTACATTTCCGTGAAACCTCTAAACTTGTCTTGTTTAAAATGCTGTCGTTCAAAACCTAAACAGGCTATTGACTTGTAACTATGGATACAAGCTAGTCAAGATCCAAACTATTAGATGCTATCCGTCAAACTGCCCCAATGGCGACAACCCTATGTGAAGCCCGGGACTTATCAGCCGACCTTCGTATATGGTTTTAAATTATTAAAATACCTACACATTCCCAAATTGATTAACAGAATTAGTCTTATATAAGCTTCAGAATATATTTCTTTTTTCTTCTGAGTATACTATCTGAAACCATCCATTAAATATCTTACACCCCACGACAGTATTATTTTGAAGAAACAGTGTCAGGCATGTAGCTTCTTATTTTGTGTAATGAGTACATTTGTTGCTATTTGGAATTCTTTTGTTTTTAATTTTAAATAAATTTCCATTGCTGATTCCATATCCTTATTTATAAATTATTAAAACAAGAGAGAAGCAAATTAATTGCATGCACTTTGATACATCATACTTTGATATTATATTTTTCTTATTAAGGATTCTTATCCTACTGCTCAAAAGGTTGCCCTGGCTTTACCTTTGTTAATAGAAACCTCTCAGATAACGCACTCATTATTCTCGGAAAAGTGAGAGAGGTAATGGCGAGCTTATCGACGTGTGCTAAGCCCAAATGAACCCGTCACTGCAGCCAATGAAATGCGCAAGGACCACAAATGACAGGTAGATGTTATGTCCACGTGGAGTAATCAGTGCGTTATCTGAAAGGTTTCTGTTAACACAGGTAAAGCCAGGGCAACCTTTAGAGCAGCAGGGTAATAAAATAATCTCGAGAATTATCTTCTTGAAGCATAAAGAATTTCTTGATATTGTAGGCTATTTAAAAAGAAATAAAATGAAATGTGTAGTATTTAACGCCCACTTTTATCACCTAAGGGCCGCAAGCGGTGACACTGCTAATACATGAGATGCGGGTGGAGCATCGGTGGAATGAGATGGAGGGGAAACCGGAGATACCGGAGTAAACCCTCTCCAGCACTATGTTGTCCACCACGAGTCTCACTTTGCGGTCACCTTGGATTGAAACCAGACAGCCTTGGAGAGAGCCAAGCGGTCTAACCACTCAGCCACGGCGTGGCCCTGTCCATTTAAAGGATTCTGTTATGCACCAATAATTCAAAACTTGGTATTCCTGTACAATTATCTCAATCGTCTTCCATCAAATGGCTCTATTTGTCCAAGGGAAGCTGTTCCACTTAATATAGGAACACAACTTTTACTGTCGTTTAGTTTACAAATGGAAGAGTACATTTAAAATGGTATCATAGCTATATTGATTTCTTTCGCCTTCAAGATTCCATAAATACCTCCAGCATAGCAAAAGAGCATAAAACAAAGGTAAAAGTACCGGTACATACTAACTGATGGATCCCTGCAATGGCCAGAGCACAGCAAGTTCACCTATGGTTATACTTTCACCGGACTTCTGGTAGGGAGGGAACAGGAGAGAGACCCGGCGGGCGACCAGATCCGAATGATGACGTACACTATAATGAACGGGATTCCTAACACTTCCAGTTCAAAAGTATCAGACACTGGTCAAGCCCACACACAAGCCCGTGACCGCCAGAGGTAATCAGAAGGAGCGCCCATGCAAGATCACTCAGAGGTGGAGTCTAAATGAGCAGTCCTGACTGGCACCAGAAAGAAACCTCTAGAAAGTGCACCCTCATCGCCGAACTGCAAGACTTCAAACACCCTCACCAGGTCCTATAACCCTCAAACAGATTGACAGCAATGAGTACAGAAAATGAGAGCCGATAGTGTACCCACCATTCTAGAGCACATTATTACAGCGAAGATCATTCAAACGGAAAAGTAGTTGAATAATTTCAAGAGTATTGAACATTTTAGTTACTTGATGGAAATTAATCATTTCTTCATACAAGCCGAATACAGGCTAAGGTCTTTGATAGATAGAGTCAACATGAAAAATTCAATGTCATGGCCGGGATTTGAAACACGAATCTCCTGGTTTCCGTCCATTCACTCTAACCCATTGAGCTACCATGAACAACGTGCCCTGCTGACATTAAATTCTATATTTGACTCATATATTTCCCCGTAGACCTCTAGGGGCTCTCGTATCCGATATACACCGTTTGTGGCGACTTACTATCCTAAGTACTTAAGTCCCAGGCTTCATCATTTAACTCTCATTATTTTAGTTAATTGATGGAAATTAATAGTTTCTTCATACTAGCCGTATATAGGCCTATATCATTGATTGTTTCATGTTGACTCTATGTATCAAAGACCTTAGCCTATATTATGATAGTAAGCCGCCACAAACGGTGTATCTCGGATGCTAGAGTCCCTAGTGGTCTACCGGGGAAATATATGAGTCAAATGGAGAATTTAATGTCAGGAGGACACGTTGACTATGGTAGCTCATTGGGTTAGAGTGACTGGATGGAAACCAGGATATCCGTGGTTCAAATCCCGGCCATGGCATTGAATTTTTCATGTTGACTCTATCTAGTAATGGACATATTGGTACAGTCAATGAACTATTAACCAGCTGCGCGTTGTTTCTCCCGTCAGTGTTATCAGCGCACGTGTCACCTGTCACTATCACAGAAAGGTACGGATGTAACCATATGACGATTTTAAAACTATTTTTAAAGGCTATACTTACTAACTTTATGATAGGAGTGTTAAAACTGGCCACCGCCGTTAGCCATACAATGTTGGTACCTTTTAGGGAACCATCCATTCCTCGCCGTAGCTCACATTGACAAATTCTGGCAATTTCCAGGCAGATATTTTGTTTTAATTCTCCTTGGTGTGTGAATTTTTCTTGTACAGTTTATGTTGGAAGTTGTGCCAGATAAAGAATTGACACAATGTTATGTCGGCGACCGAGGCTGTCACAAATCTCTACTAATAATTCTGTCGTCAAACACATTTTCAATTTTTCTCGCCGAAATATTGAGCCATAAGCTATTGTAGAGTCTTGTTGTAAAAAGGGAAACTCATGCTATCTGCATGTTTCTTCTCTAAAAAACGTGGCAAAAAATTGTATTCCCGGATATATACGAGTATCAACTCTTTACTTGAAAAAAATGAACCCCACAACTCTTTCTCCGCTCATGGCGCACCATACACCACCTTTTTTTTTTCCATGGAAAGATAAGTACTTCATGAGCTTCTTCTTCTACTCAGTTAGAGAAGTACTCAGGTACTTCTACTCAGATCTCCAATAGCGATTATTATTGGTAGCCTGTCTGCCTCACGTTCAAGAGGTCCCGAGTTCGAATCTTGGTTAGGGTGAGTTACCTGGATAAGTTTTTTCAGGGGTTTTCCCTTATCCTGATGGACGAATGTCCGGTAACTCTAAGCATCATGGACTCAGGACTCATTTGGGCATCACTTCACCCATTTCGTTCATCATCCTATAAATTGGACGTAAATTAAAAAAATACTATTATTAATGTGTCCACACAGCATAACATATATCCAAGAGGCTTCTTAAGAGTATTAAATACGGGTGTATTTCACCATTGTGTACACTATTAAGAATCAATTAACAAAGTGCCCCTAACTGCAGAATTATCTGGTTGAAAAGCATGTTTTGCTGCAAGCTTGTATAGTTTTAACTTCAACAGCTTCAACACATAGCACTCTAAGAAATACCAATTTATGTACACACATGTGATCGTTACAGTGTTTTACGTCCATTGTGATCCAGGGTTATAATATGTGTATTGGTATTTTATTTAGTTTTATTATAAACAACTATTTGAGCTAAATATATGGGAATGTTACCATTGTGTTAGACACATTACTTCCTGCGTTCCTCGTAGATCACCTTTGGCAACATTTGAATTTATGTCTTAGGGCAAATAGTATTTATTAGAGATAGTTTCATTTGGCGCTTGTTACACCTCAGTTAAGGAGAATATAATATGACAACATGGTAGGACTGCGATTGGTTGCTGGCCTAGTAGCTTTCAAGGACAAAAGTCATACCATTTGAAGGTCGCAGCAAACACAGGTTTGATGTTTATCCATCACATCGCATATTAATTTTTGAAAAACATCATTGTTTCTCCTTGGAACAAATCTTCAAACCAATACGTTGGGTAGCAGTTTCCTCCTCAACAAGGTGTTTCAATCTGACCATTCGTATCTTCACCTGGATTTCACATTCTTCGCTGAAGAATATACAAAGGTGTGGTTAAGTATTTTCAAAATTAGCTGCAGTTACCAAAGATCTACTCACAGCTAATCAAACTCAAATTCTTTCGATTAGGCTCCCTTGGTTCACGATACAAAATGAACAATCTGTATGAAATATCAAAAATCCATTCCCTCACTGATCGTATCATATGCAACAGCATCTCGTAAATATGATTCACATTTATGTGGTCCACAGCAATCCCTCACCATTCCTACAGGCAATGGTAGTGCTATGATAGTATCAATTTGTGGGACAATAGTCATGTGGGAATGTACAATGATGCCCCTGTGCTTAAACACACAGTGTACAACAAAATGCTGCTCAACTACGGGAAAGGTCAATGGCACGCAGGAGAGACTTGATAACGTTAACTACGGGCGTAGTCCAGCCCACACATTGCTTTGTTTTGGACCTGTATGAATAAGCTGTACACCATATCTCAGAGTAACTAGATCATGTACAAAATGTATCAAAGCAGGTTGTAGTCATTTTGAGCACCTTCAGTGGCTACCTAACATATTATTTGTTTATTTATAATTTTACAGTTTTATTTTTTTTTTGCCTGATTTTTGTGATCTGTAATAGCTAGTCTTCTTCTATATTTCAGAAACCCTAGTCCTATGCAATGTTTCTGGACATGGCTAATGACAAAATAAGCACTTTAACCGAGAACTGTAACATTTAGTCCTTTACATCATTTATACCCCTGAGTAATAACTCAGCATCACTTCAAGCTTATTCCTTATTTCTCTCACAAAAATTACTAAAACGGAGATTCTCAGAACAATTTGTAGGTCACTCATGGCATCAGAGATGTTGGTATCAAACGGAAGTCAAAAAGAAATAACTTTTATTACATTCTACGTCCGAGTTGCCAGAATTATACGTGGACGTTTTCTACGTTTGAAAGGATATCGTGGAATACTACAGAACCGGTTCTCACCGAAACCATATTTTGAGGTAATTTAGCCATCAGCAACAAGCCCAGTAGTTTGAGCTTTTATCTCTCTTGACGTCTTAAACGTAGGTAAAGCTTTTTATGATTGTTTCGTCTAAAACAAAGTCAAGCTTAATTTACATTTGCTACGATCAGCATGTGAAAACTGTGAGTAGACAAATGTAAACATGGTGTTTCTTTTTATGTTGTCGTGATTTTAACTGTTGTCTCATCGAGCGGGATGGCTCAGGCATTTTCGTCAGTGGCTTGCATTCGGGAGGTCCGGGTGCGATTCCCGTGTTTGGCCTACCTGAGCCATTGGTTTTTCGAGGTTTTGCCGGGTTGCCAGGTGACTGCTGGTTAGGTGAATTACATCCCGCGAATTTCCTGTCCCTCCATTCCACCTCCATTGTCATTTCATATTTATCTCTCATCTTGTGTGTCGGCAGGAGTCTCGGCGCTGTATAGTAAAGTCTGTTTAGTTAAAGCATGTGCACGTCGGCTTCTGCCTTTGACGAACCCTTATAATCGTTTTACAACCCCCGACCCTCCTTCTCCCAGACCGTTCTGCAAGGTTGCCACCTTTCTCGGTACGTCATGGGTATCGTACGAGTTTTCGTCTAAATAAATAATCTTATGTCCATTACTGCAAAACGTCCTTAGTTTTGACTATATATATATACATACACACACAAGTCTACTGGATTCCATAATAACCTTTATCTTATTCAAAGTGCAGTATTTGAAACTCAGCTCCTTTAGGAGACCGCGCAAAGTGAAGCGCCCATGAGGAAAATCACAAATTTCTTGCAAATGTGCAACCAATTCGTCTAAGGTGGGCGCTCTCCCTTTTGCATAGAATCTATAAATTTCTCGACGAATTAAATAGCACATGAAATTTTCTACTTTAGAGAAACGTTTCCTTTTGTTTTCACACTTGATCGGCGTCTTTGGTATTCCTTTCGTCACAATATTTCTCACTGTACTTCTGTGAATACCCAAAATTTATCAGGTTCATTGCATGACCCCTTACCAAGATTATTTGTCAGCACATATTTATATGTGTTCAAAACAAGCGCTTGAATTTGCTTAGAAACAGTTCCTGTTATAACTTTGTTATTTTTTAGGTTTTTCCAGTAATATAATTCGGCTCAGTTATTCATACTGTCTTCACTTTGATTATTTATCTCTACTTCATTTGCATTTACCACTGCATTTTCCTCCTACGGTCTCCACATTGTGACACACAACGAATTTCTGCACGTAATGAAACAGATCAACTAGAAGTTGGAACTTTGGCAACTGAGACTCCACGTGGACTAGACATGCGTCTGTCACTTCGAGAAAATCAGGTTTGCTATTGGTCCTCAACGACAGTGTTCCATTTCTGAAGTGTGGAGATAGATTTATGACGGTCATTAGTGGGCGGGTGGCTCAGGTTCCTTTGACTCGGAACTGCACATGCGTTGAGTAAACGGACTTTAGGACGTTATGCTCCCAGTAAACGCTCTCTCCTCCTGTAGGACGGTCTCTGGTCTCCAGGTCGACCTATTGGGCCGTTTCACGACCACGGTAAGATTCAGCTTGTAGTGATCTGTCGGGCAGTTTCAAGCTGATGAATAGTAGGGATTCTGCCCGTTGTACTGTCGCGACTTCTTGGGATGGCCTTCCCTCTCTTCCTCCCGGAGGTTCCCCACTTGGGGCATAGGCCTAATAGTCGCTGGTCGCTGTGCCAAATCCCCTCCTTACGAATGTGTCCTACCCTCACTGTCCTCACTGTTGTCTCACTGATGATGAACCAATTAAGGCGATCAGTCAAAGCACAGCTATCGTCATTTGTAGTCTCAAGCGCAGCTTCTCAGACCGAGTCATTTGACAACTTTTACATTTTAACCTTCCTGACTCTTCACCGATTCACTCCTGGCAATGCTCCGAAAAATGCAGTCATGGCAACCACTGTGTTACAGAAAACTCAAGTACTGTCTAGACTTATTCTGACACTTTAAATACTCTTAAAATCTTGCAACACATATTTTTGGATACACGCCTCTTTACCTTTTCGTAGTACAGCACTGCTGCGGATGTTATGTGTCTTGCTTGGCGAACTGAATATTTTGTCTTTTGTCAAGATTTCTTCTTGTTCCCTCTCACTCT